>NQII01001272.1:36110-137045 GCA_002778355.1 Clitarchus hookeri
GTATACCTTTTCAGTGCATCTTCTTGAGTGAAATGTAATATTACTTCATAAAATAACTTTGTCCTCCATTTTATTTTATTAATTTTTGACTCTATTTACACTGGTGAAGTTAAGACTTCAATGCCCCTACACATTTATAATCATTAAAAAAAAACTAACAGAAAAGAAGATTTAAATTAAGCATAGGTGAAACAAATATAACTCAAATAGATTAAATGCTAAAAAATGATCTGTGGTTTGAAATTATTTACATATATTGAGCAGTCCTAGAGACAAAATAATGTATAAGGAAATAAAAATTACAGTTGCACAATCATAATAAGTAGTTACTATGAATGTTTTAAAACTATTTATTAATTACCAACTAGAGAGCTACATCATGTATCTAGACAATAACATAAAAATACACAACTCGGTCATAGACTATACTTGAAGAGGTCTCTTCTGTTGTCTTTTCCTGTCAATATATATATTGATATGACGTATCATCAGTAGTGCCTAATGCTCCCTCCCTCCCCCCAGCCACAGACTCAAGAAGTCGCCATGGGAGGTGTATCACTTGTCCTAAACGGGTGTACTTCTGGTTTAAAGATGGCGGGTTCTGCTGTACTGAAGGCTGCGTGGAACCTGCCGTGGGCAACCGGGCAGGCACTTCCATAGGTGAAGCTGGTGGTGGGGGGAGGTCCTGCAGAAGAAACATGGGTTTTAGTCTGTTAATGTAAACAGTCTGTTCGCCATGTTGAGTCGTTAGAGTGAACTGGTTGAGGCTTACGTACAGCATCATGGCGGACAAATACTAATGGTGATGCCGTAAGTTCTGGTTGCGCAAAGATTTTGTTAGGTGAGTGATGTTCTGGTAGAACTGATCGGGCACCCTCATGTATTCCTTGAGATGGAACAAAAATGTAGGAACATACAGACAGTTGTGTTAGTGTTATGCTGAGGAATTCAGTGGGAAAACAAATGGACTCGCTGAACGTCATTTCTGCTGGAGTACTGTCGTTCTGAGAGATGATATATGATCTGAGGTATTTTCCAAACAAATCACAAACACCACATATATTCTATCTGTTAAACGAGACAAAACGTAAACATTCTCGTGGTGGCAAAGTTATAGATAAATATATACAGAGAAGATACTACAGTAGAGCACCCCTTAACCGGAATTCCCTCGAACGGAACTCCCCTTACCCGGAACTAATTTTCCAAAAAAGATTCAAACGTCGCAAAGTTGGGCCATAACTTTCCCGCGCTCCCAAGAGGTCTTTTGTTGCTCACACCAGACTGTACATGCAAGTTAGCTGGTAAACAAGCTGCAGCACGATGAAGAGACAGCCGGCCCAAGTGGCGCAGTTACAGCTATGCTGCATAATGACACAAGTGACATTGACTAATGGCAATGTGCGACACATGCGGTTGGTTTTAGCAATGCGACTTTCAGAATTTAGTGTTCTAACGTGTTAGTGTACATGTACCGTATTTTGGAGTGTATAGACCGCACCAGAAGTTTTTGATGAAAAATGAGGGATAATTAATATTTCAAGTATAGGCCGCACTGAATTTTTGTATTCCCGTAAATATTGCCGGGCCTCATCGTGCTAGTGCGGAAACAGCAAACTATGGCAACGTCAAACTAATTAATTTGCCATTGAATGTTATCGTTGCCACGCCGCCTGCTGAAAAGTAGCAACAGCGCAGTATTCCGCGTAAATAAAACTTTTGTATTTATGTCAAAATGCCTCAACATTGCGTTTAAATTGCGGAACATGTGCGCTGTGCGTAGCCTGCCTGCTCGGCCGGCTGTTGCCGGGTAGGCAATGGTGTGGTGCATGTGTGCGTGCGGCTCACACACACACACACACAGCTACTGCTGGCTGACTCATTCAACCAGAGAGAGAGCGAGACAAACAAAAAAGAGGTCGGAGGAGGGAGAAAGAAAAGAAAGGGACCGAGTAAGCTTGCTTGGTGCTGGATGGCTGTTGTTGTTGCCAAAGGTTCGCATTTAAACCTATCATCAACTTTGTTATTGTTAAATTCTTCTGTAGGTTAAATAAAACATTTAATGAATTTTACCTGCATTGGTTTAATGAAGTTGCAAGCACAAGGCAAGTATTCAAAATAGAACCAAATACTGGAACCAATATTTAAATTGTAGAATCTGTACCGGAACCGGAACCGATATTTGTTTTTATTTGACCCATCCCTAACTTTTATGCTACGTATTTTGGACAAAGAAGGTAATATTTGTGTTTTCATGATAGTAATCTGTGTTCATATCTGCAGTTCTGAGGAATAATTTTAATCCTATCATGCCTACCTTTTAGATTATGGTTTTGTGATTGAATAGCATTTTGTTTTGTAGGAAACTGTAAACAAAATGTCATAGGCACTGCATCTTAGGCAAAAATTAGTATATAATGTTTTATTTGTAATACTGCTCAAAGTTTCCGCCTCGCCTGTTGTCCTAATAACATCTGCTGGCAGGGCAAGCATGGATAACTTCACGGTGATAGTCCTTCCATTTAATTTATGGTTTTCTTTACCTATCTGGTACAGGACAACTTGCAGGGTGTTTGCAGCTTAGTATAGTGGCGTGCACGAGAGTGATGATCAAAACAAATTCACAAGTATCATTGATTGATGATTTGATTATCTTGTAGGCTGTCATCAAGGGTGTTGTTTCACATCACAGAAACAATGTACGTATATTAAATTCATCTCCTGTAACAAATTTAACGAAACTAATGCAGCACCTAAATAATACACTAAAAATATAGCAAGCTATGCTATTCTGAATGAAAATAAGTATGTTCCATTAATTAAAAAATTAATTGGGGCTTTTTTAAGGAAGGGCTTTTGAACTACACGACACGTTCCTGCATCACCATTTACAGGACCCTTGCCTGTCATCACCACGGCCACATCATTGGCAGTTGTTAACCATATAGTCTATTTACGGTTTCTTCACACTTTTTGAATCAAATCTATGAAAAATTATCCCATGTATGACGTGTCTGGTTGGTTCCCAATTTTGTTACGTATCACAAGCGTTTTTTATACATGTGTTAACATAAAATAACTTTATTTTACGTAACATTAATATTTTATTTATATTCTGTCAATAAATTACAATACTTCATTTTTAAGTACATAATAGGAATAAAAGCAGTGAGAAAATAGGTGTGTTGGTAATGCCTCATAAGAAATAGTTCTTATGCCAAATATTATTACACTGAGTGCACACAAATGTGGTGCGTTGTTCCTGTGGTGTAATCTTCTAAATTCATTTAACCTTTGTTTGCATGAGGTGGAGGAATATCCTGGAAGTAGAACTTTAGCAGGGCTTCAGAAAAGTTAGAAGTAACCGTGAATAGACTATACTCATCGAGCACCATATGAAGGAGGGGTGGATAAGGGAGGCTATGCAGTCCACTCTAGCAGTATTTTTTTTTTTTTGGGGTCAATTCTTATCCCTGGCCTTCTCCACATACACTTAGTGTCATTGGGTCACCCTACCTCCTCTTGTTGTGGTCTTAGACCACATGAGATCATCTCATGTCTGCGAGTGGCACTGAGATTATGCTATTCTCTTCATCTTTCTAATTACTTGTCCTAACCCGAGATGAAGGAAACTTCACCAGGTATCCAGCTCTTAGATCCAACCATGTTCTGTGACTCATGTTGTGATCTCAAGTCTAGCCAGAACATTTATGTTCAAATGACTTCTGATTGTAAGAAATCTTCTACCGACAGTTCTTGGGTGCTGCAGTGATCCAGGTACCAGTGATAGGTACTTAGCACTAGCACGCGTGTGATGGGTGTACCTAAACAGTATCCTCCAGGCTTCATGTTGTCAGTGGGATTCCCACACATGTAGACTCTGCAGATCATAGGCACTTTTAGCAGGGTTTCCCCCGACTGTTCACCCGTTATGTACAAGCTAAGGAATTTGCCACCAAGTGGGTGGATGTAGGTTGTCAGGCAGCCAGTTCACTATCAAGAACCTGTTTGTTTCAAATTAAAACAAATCACTCGGCCAGTCCATAATTGACTGCTGGACGACTCCATGCTACAGTACCCACAAATTACATTTTCCAGCAGTAATAAGCTGTAGCGAACCAATGGTGAAACCACTGAACCTCAAAGAATAATCCTTAGTGAATGACTATCAGAGACTGGGCCTTGAAGACTGCTATTGCAGCCCACAGTATGTTGCCTTGTGTACCCTGGTGGAGGGGCAAGTGGTCTACGGCAGCTGAACATGGAGAATGCACACCTTCTGTCATCTGCCAAGTGGACTCCCATGCCTTGGCATGCCTCCCTTCTGATTCACATGTCTCTAGTGGCAAATGCATTGGCGCAAAAACGGGGCATTTGTGCCTGACTGCATTCCAGTGGCCACTATAAAACCAAGCCAGACTCATCCATAAAAGGCATTGCCTGGATCATAACATTGTCTGTTAGTTTTTCTTATCCTAATTTTGAATTATATGTACTGCATATCATGTGTAAATTCACTCTCTAACATTATTTTACTGAATATACACTGCGCAAAAAAGTTTTGCATCACTTTATATATACAGTAACACCCAATTGTCATGCTTTATCTGGAACATACCCCGTTCACCAACAGTGTAATGCTTGATATTGATATTGTGTACTGCCAATCACAACAACAGTATTGTACTGTGACAGAGTAAGCTTGCTATCATGTCGAACCACCGATGCCTAGCAGTGTTGCCAGAGCATCCAAAGCAGTCAGATATGGGTCGCACACCATTGACGATGTTCCAACAATCACAGATTGGAACCCTGGTGAAGGTGGGACATTCACAAAGGGAAGTTGCTGTCTTGCTTGGAGTCAACCAAAAAGATATCAGTTGTGTGTGTAAAAAGTATCGGGAAACACATTCAATGTCAGAAACACCTCGTAGTGGTCACCCTCGTGTTACTATGGCACAGGACAGATTTGTAGTGGTCAGCACCGGGAGAAAATAATTTTCCACAGCATCTGACCTGCAGCGATATCTTCGTCGAGCAAGTGGAGGAGACTACCCAGAAAAGGCTTCAACAGAACGACAAGCATGCTTACAAGCCCATGAGGTTTCCATCTCTATCTCATCATCACTGAACTGAGGGCTTTGCCTGGGGGCATGCACACTTCAACTGGAAACTTGCCCTATGGAGGCATGTCATGTTTACAGACAAAACCCTTGTGCGTCTGCATCATGATGCACTGTCTTGTGAGGGTGTGGCGTAATCGTGAACCCACAGCGAGGCAGCGGTACATCCGCAAAGTTCATCCATATGATGGTGGCAGTGTGATGTTCTGGGAAGGAATAATGCTTGGTAGACTTACACCACTCGTGCACATCACCAACATCCCAAACATGCCAGCAATATGTGGAAGAGGTTCTTGAGTCTGTTGTGCATGCTTTTTTGCGCCGGCATTTATGACCAGTTTATCCTCGTGGACGATAATGCTAATCCAAAGAGAGCATGGATTGTGCAAAACTTCTTGCAATAAGCATCCACCACATGAATGACTTTGCCGGTCATGTCACTCAATATGAATTGCCATGAACATGCGTGGGGGATGTTAAAACGCATGCTTGCCAATGATCTGAGTCCACCTGGAACACTACTCAGAGGGTTAATTCAGGCTGCTGTAGAAGAGTGGGACCTCATCCCTCAAGAAATGATGAACAACCTCATTTGCAGTATGCCATGATTTGCCCGTGACCTTGTCACCACATGGATGCCATACCTGGTACTAACAATATGACAGGACTGTTAAATGAATGTGCCATTGACATGCTGAAGTTATTTCTGGTGTTGTGAGCTGTATGTGGTCACAAAGTGCATTGAAAGCTTATTTTCCAGTGACATACATATTATTCAACCATATTTCCAATGATAGTTTCTTTGGTTAAGCCTTCCGCAATACAGCAAGCTCAAGTGATGCAAAACATTTTTTGCGTAGTTTAATTTAACACTACTGGTAAACTGCACCGTTACTTGTACCTGCACAAGTATGTCAAGTCAACACAGTTATTGAAATGACGCAGCCTTGTGGTTTGTGCTGACTTGAGAATGAAAACTGACGCTGTCCAGGTAGAGCAATTAAGTGTAACATTTAAGTATTTATTGGTTATGTAGGACTAGCTAAAAGGATGATTGCTAATTATTAGTTTAATGTGTGGTCACCAGTTTGAAATTTGAAAGCAAAAGAAATATGTATTCAGAAAGGTTGTAGGATAAATAGCCTTGAATCACTTTGCAGTTATAAACAAGTGAGTGGTTTCATAAAATCACTTTAAATGAAAGAGTTGTATCATTATATCAAATTTATAAAGCTACCAAAAGCACAAAATTATGTTTTCTAGTCTAGTTTGTAGGTAAGTATTGCTTTTACTGTGACCATTATTATTTTCAGAGTCAAACTTTAATTATGTTTTTAAACAATTTTTTTTACTTCTCTTTAATGTGATTTACACACAGAAATCACAACTTAAGGTATTCATGTTCATTTGCATCATTGCTAATAAACAGTTTAATTAGAGTTCATTTTAATATGCCTATTCTCATGTAGAGGAGAATACTGTGGGAGGCATCCCTCTTTTTGAGGGATCTTCTTTGCGGTTGGAACGGCAAGTGAAGGTGCCCTGTGTTTGGAAGGTTCCACGGTGTGTACTGGCCAGCGTTCCTGATGGCTGCTGGCCTGGAGCCACCGAAAGCCATCCTCTGTCACTCTCACTGGACGGTGGATGGTGAGAAGATGTCAAAATCCCGAGGAAATGTCGTTGACCCCCTCGACTGCGCCAAGAGGTTCACCGCAAGTGGTCTGCGGTACTTCCTGCTGCGCGAGGGCACGCCACATAGCGACGCCAGTAAGAAATGTCCATTCATTCACATTCATATATGGATGCTTGTTATCTTTCCATGACAAATTTAATGACTTAATGTGTGGTTGCTGAGTTTTTATGACTGTGTGCAGCTGCAACTTTTGACTATAAGCTGTTCACGGTTAATTAAGCGCTTCTGAAATCAACCTTAAAAAAAGTCACTGCCCCTACCTGCATATATTTTAATGGGCACATTGATTAGTATGCACCCAGTAAAGTTGGAAACTATAGAGGGAAAGTAGTCCTATGTCTTAATGTTGAATGAATGAAAAGTGTTAGGTTAACATTTGTGAATACTGAAAAGCCTGCTTTTACTTTATGGTTTTTTTTAAAATGCATATAAGCGTAACAATTAGAGAATATTTAAAATAATTACTTTCATAATAATTTCACAATTTCACTTCACTGACATACACTGGAGAGCCAAAAAAACTGGTTTTGCCGTGCGTATGCAAATAACAGAGGTATGGAACCAATCAGAGTAACGCGATGCGGTTGGCAGCGCCTATATAAGACAACAAGCGTCTGGCAAAGTTGCTAGATCGGTTACTGCTGCTGCAATGACAGGTTATCAAGATTTAAGTGAGTTTGAACGTGGTTTTATAGTCAGCGCACGAGAGATGGGACATAGCATCTCCGAGGTAGTGATAAAATTTGGATTTTCACGTACAACCATTTCATGAGTGTACCTTGAATATCGGGAATCAGGTAAAACATCAAAGCTTCAACATCGCTGCAGCCGGATAAAGATCGTGAACGAACGGGACAAATGACAACTGACGAGAATCATTAAACGTGACAGCCGTGCAACCCTTTTTCAAATTGGCGCAGATTTCAATGCTGGGACATAAACAAGTGCCAGCGTGCGAACTATTCAACGGACCATCATTGATATGGGCTTTCGGAGCCGAAGGCCCACTCGTGTACCGTTGTTGACTGCATGACACAAAGCTTTACGCCTGGGCCCGCCAACACCGCCATGATGATTGGAAACACGTTGCGTGGTCTAACGAGTCTCGTTTTCAATTGTGTCGGGCGGATGGACGTGTATGGATATGGAGACATCCTCATGAATCCATGGACCCTACATTTCAACAGGGGACTGTTAAAGCTGGTGGAGGCCGGCCGGCAAACCTGTATTTCCCATGTTCCACCACGTTTATAAACACATATATAAACACTGAAATTTTGTGTTTAGAAAGGAAAAAAATATTTTAAAAATAACTTGCTTATCTTATTGTTTCTTATGTTTTGTGTACNCCTGGGCCCGCCAACACCGCCATGATGATTGGAAACACGTTGCGTGGTCTAACGAGTCTCGTTTTCAATTGTGTCGGGCGGATGGACGTGTATGGATATGGAGACATCCTCATGAATCCATGGACCCTACATTTCAACAGGGGACTGTTAAAGCTGGTGGAGGCCGGCCGGCAAACCTGTATTTCCCATGTTCCACCACGTTTATAAACACATATATAAACACTCAAATTTTGTGTTTAGAAAGGAAAAAAATATTTTAAAAATAACTTGCTTATCTTATTGTTTCTTATGTTTTGTGTACNAAATTTTGTGTTTAGAAAGGAAAAAAATATTTTAAAAATAACTTGCTTATCTTATTGTTTCTTATGTTTTGTGTACCTAACATACAGTTTATTATCTGACGTCACAATATCTGTGTCTACACTTTCGTTTTAAAATGTAAGAACTGTACACATAAGCTAAAAATATAGACATGGTAGTTTGAGAAACACTTAATACCTGGGATGAGGTTAAATACAGTGAAGAAAATCTGTAATAAAAGCTTAAGAATTTGTTTTATTCCTCAAAAGCAGTTTTTTCTGTTTATTTAAGGGAAATGGTTATAAAAGTAACAGCTTACTTGCTTAAAACACTTAGGCCTATTTAGTGTCAATTTTGTGGACATAGTCTCGTAATATTTTTGTAACGTCCATCTTAGTAACTTAGAAAAAAGGGGAAGGGTAAATATGAAAGTAAGACATTTTAGTGTTTTGTAAGTAAAAATTAAGTTTCTATTTAACTTAAAATTGTTAGACTTATGAAAGCTAACTAGAGACAAATCAAAACAACTTAAGTTTATTAGGAATTGCTACGTTTGAAAAATACCATATATTATAAACCAAACTTTTTGCAAAAGGGACTCAGAGCCCTACCCAACTAATTTTATGTTTAATTTGCATGGCTTAACATCGTGACATGTTATTATTTAGATATACAATGTGAATATAGCCTAAATATGATATATGTGCTTTTGAAACTAATGTTAGAAGTTATTTAAATTAATAAAAAAATATATATACCAAATTCTGTCTGTTAGGCGTAATTTGGAATGTATAAACACACAAAATGTAAAATTTACATTCTGTAGCTAAACTTTTTGTAAACATATTTATATGCCTTTATTATTATGACATACATTAACATATTTTTTTATGCTCACATCTACATCAAATATGAATTGCTAAACGCGTTGTGGTGTGTATTAAACAATACCATAGTACCATAATGTAGGTTAGGTCAGATGTAAATAGTAGACATTCAGAAGTCCAGTGTTAAAACTACCTTTACAAGGGAAACGTAAACAAGTTAAATATAATTACGTACGTCAACATGGTCTTTGCAAACAAAAAGAGCTGATTTTGACTAAACATCTTCAATGTCTCGCCTAACTGTGTTAAACCATGTCTTCCTGTTTGTTTTNCAAAAAGAGCTGATTTTGACTAAACATCTTCAATGTCTCGCCTAACTGTGTTAAACCATGTCTTCCTGTTTGTTTCGTTTTCTGTAACTAACAACTATGTTATCAGATGTTTTGCGAGATGTACTAGTACACTGGGGTACAATAAACCATTTCAATGATTTTGGTATATTTGACTCTGTACTTTCTTTTTCCATTACTTCAAACAATTTCTATTTAACCAAATATGCATCACCGCTGAAGTAAACAAACGCGGCGGCCGAGGTTGTATCTGACTTGTGACGTCACGGAGTGAGCAGACGCGNCCGCTGAAGTAAACAAACGCGGCGGCCGAGGTTGTATCTGACTTGTGACGTCACGGAGTGAGCAGACGCGTTTTGGCTGGCGTTTCAAACGTAAAATTTTCATTCAGTCATAACTTCTTCAAAACTAATTTTTACATCGTGATACTTTGTAAATACATTTCTAACACACAAATGTTTGAAAACAAGTGCCAGCAAAAAATGTGTATGTTGCCTATTGTGCTGCAGCCAGGCATTTTTCTGTTACCGAAGAAAATGTTCCTGACAATCATTCACATTCGTGAGGATCATTTACACAGAACAGTTTTTTTTAATAATGTGTTCTTTTCTCTTTCTTTTTATAAGCTTTTGCCTATTTTACTTATATTAAAAATTATTTTCATGGGATATTTGACTTGAGTTTTTTTATCATCATGGTCTGTCAATAAGTTAGCTGTAAATGTTGCAAACAGACTACTGGAAAAAAATTATAACATCCCTTGGGAGGTTTCCAATTCACTCAAGATTTATTGTAGCAACAGTACATACGGACTTCTTGAAATGATGGCATTTCCAGATCAGTAGCACAATCGGTTCTAAAGTACCAGGTAGGAACCCAAGATGGAACACCCAGATTAGTAGGTATGTGGTGTAGCCTCCACGGGCAGCAATGCAAGTACTGATTCTGGCATGCAGTCAATTATACAAGTTGTGCATTACTGTCTTGTGATACAGTATTCCATATAGAGATGTGCATTGAGCAAGTTTGATCACCTAATTTATACCATTTTACTATTTGGATACGAATGGGTGGTAATATTAAGCGAGTTTGAGCACTCGACAACCACAACTACACAGTAAATGCACATGAGTATCATGTATTCACTGCAGTTGTAAGTGGATAGTTTCTTATGTGTTAACGTGACTGTACGAAATAGCTTCCGAGAATAGTAAAGACGTTTCCAGGAAGATAACGGAAGGGACTTGTGAAGTAGACGTGATCGGAAAAAGGGGACGAAGTGACGTGTGGGATAAATTTGCATCAATTAGAGAATCTACATCAAAATAGCTTGTTGGTTTCGTTCAGTGTCTCAATTGTAAGGCTGTGAGTCGATTCAAAGCTGGTTCTGGAACAACACATTTAAAGCGTCACTTATGCCGTGAAAAAAATGCAGCAGGTGATGCCTCTGCTCGTGTACCTGTTTCTGTGAAATGCAGCGTAACGGAGAAATGTGTCATGATNGTGATGCCTCTGCTCGTGTACCTGTTTCTGTGAAATGCAGCGTAACGGAGAAATGTGTCATGATGTGTGGAAAAGATCTATGACCATTTTCATTTGTTGACGGTGACTGTTTTTATAGAACTTGTACAGGAACTTATTAATGTAGGGGCAGCATATGGACACGTTTCCACAGCAAACATGTTGCCCCATCGCAGCACTGTTGTATGACATGTTGGGCAATTGCAAGGCGCTTAAGAAGGCGAGAAAATTCCCAATTTACAATTTCCTGCGGGACAGAGGGTTTGTGCAATGACAATAGACTTGTGAACCACTGATTTTAAGAAAATGCATTACTTGACAGTTACTGCCCGTAACATTGATAATGAATGGCAACTGATAAACAACGTATGGATGATAAGGTTCCCAGATTCGGAAGAGTAGAGACAGCATCCGCGCCGAACTTCAAAACTATTTTACAGAAGTTGAGATAGCTGCAGAAGTGTTGCAGAACGTGACATTTGTAACCGACCATGGGAGGTTACCGTGTACAGCTCACTGCATCAACACAGTCTTGCGGTACACACCGGATGACAAGTCGCAGCAAGATGAAATCCATGCCGTGCTGTCATCTATAAATGCAGCCAAGGATATTGTCGCGTATCTCAAAATATCTGGACATGTGAACAAGTTAGCCCGGACTGTTCAAGACGTGGAAACACGATGGAACAGCAAGTACGTAATGCTTGAGTCAGTTTACTCGCAGATAGACGATACTGTACGTCAGATTGTGTGTGGTGTGGGTGCTTCAGACAAACTTGAAAGTTATACTGACGAAGTGATTGCTGAGTTGCTGTCCTTCCTCGGGTTGTTCAAAGAAGCTAAAGACGTCCTGGAAATGGAAAAGGAGCCAACACTTCAGCTGGTGTTGCTATGGTTATAGAAATTAAAATCCCGTTGCACACCACTTACCAGTGGTATTGAGGTAAGGCACAAATATATTTGTTACGTAGCAGCAGAGACGATATGTTACTACCTTATGGCTCGATCTCACACACCATACTAGTACTATTGGTTTCGTGCTTATTTAAGTTGTCTTTAGTGTACACATATAAATAATGCCTGCTCGTACTATAAAAGCATCTATTTTATTTTCAGGAAATCAAAGCACTGAAAAACTGAACACAACTGAATTTGGATTTGAAGTGGGAGGTACATTCATTACATCTCATTGCAACGTTCTTGTGGCCTTCTTTCCAAAGCTTATCGGTGATTCCTGAAGACGAAAGAACTCAACCCTACAACACCGTACGCAGCTTATGTGGCAGAGTGGCAACCAAGGAGGACCAGAGGTACTCAACGTGTTACCTTCACCACCTAAACGAAGAAGTATATTTACCGAGTGGCAGATCAATGAGGTTCCTTGCACGCCAGATGCTTAGGTGGATACGTATCTCGAGCAGATCAATGTCGGAAATAATGACAACCTTTGGATGTGGTAGCAAGAATGAGAGAGTACATTTCCCCACCTCTCTCAGCTGGCACGCAGAGTTATTTGCATACCTGCCACCAGTGCATCAAGTGAACACATTTTAGCAATGCTGGACATATTATTACCAACAGACGGTGCCGTATATTGTCTGATTGTATGGACAATTTGATTTTCATCCATGGCAATATACACGTGTTGCAAGATATACAGTTGCCAATGTAACCGGCATTAAGAAACTCCATATGTAACAGTTGTGACTGTTTATATTGATTTAGTTCAATAGTTCCATCTGCCTCAAAGAATAAATATATATTTATGAAGGAAATGTTATTTCACTTATTAACTATGTGTTACGTTCACTGTTATCACCTAAAAACATTGTATTTATATGACCTATAAATAGGGATATACAAGACCTGTATCTTTTTTTGTGTCAATACATGTAGGAACATTGTTTCGCAAACGCCGCGTGGATTTGTGAGAGTGCATGTCGGGGCAACGTCACGCCAGCAGGCGGAAGAATGGTTGTCCGGGCGAACGAGCGAGTTCGAACATACCGAGTCTCGCTCTGTCCAATCCGTGAAAATGCACTGTGGACAACCATGAGGCTCGGATGTTTCGGCTGAAGTTGCGCACGAGTTAGGATCATATGAATGAGCGAGTCCCGTTTAGTACCATTTAGTAGAAATGAACGAGTAAATTTGTGACCTTGAGCATCTTATTTTCTATGCCTGCTCGATCTGTTCACGCAACTCTGCAAGTGTTGTTGGTGGATGAGTAGCATGGGTCACTTGTCTCATATTTGCTCAATTGGAGACAAGGTCGGCAATTGCGCTAGCAAAGGAAGTTGCTCCATGTCTTGCAGAGCACATTGTGTTTCATAGGTAATCTGTGGCAGACCATTATCCTGTTGGAACAGCACAGCAACTTCCTGTTGCAAGAACAGCAGAAGAACGAGTCAAACATCATTCTACGCATACCACGCACTGGTCATCGTTCCCTCCATTAAAACCAAAGGCAAATGTAAGTTGTAGCTAATTGCACCCTAGACCATAAGGCCTGGGGTGGGACAAGTGTCTCTTGGACAATTGCACTCTGCGAGAAGGCACTCACCAGGTCTACATCGTGTGTGCAAACTTTTGTCACTGAACACCATGCCTTGCCATTCCATCCTCCAGGTGATCCCCTGACAGCATCGGTTGAGCAGTGCAAGTCGATGCTGTGGCGTGAGTGGAAGACGGACTAGAGGTGCACGTGTCCATAGTCTCACTGCCAGTAACCGGTTTCCAATGGTTCGTGTTGACAATTTTGGAGCCACATTTGCCCTGATCTATGCTGAGGTGGATGTGTGGTCAATCTTGGCAGGCATCTGTGCTGTTTGAATGCCTAGAACTTTGTTTAGGGCTGTGGGTATGTTTAATGCAGGACACAAAATCGAGCCGGTTGTTGGCTCATGTCTGATGACTCAGTGTGAACAGTTCAGAGTAGCTGGCAGAAGGAGGGTCTGGGCTGGCAACTGTACAATTATTCTCTCAATTCGTATGGGGTTGTTCATGGTATTTGGTGGTGTAGAAATGCGGCAAGGGGTCTAGTCACTGTTTCTGTATGCAGGATGTTCTTGGCGACTTTGGGTCTGGTAAGTTGGACAGCCTAAACGATTGCTGGTTCAAGGTATGTTCCAGCTAGGGTTCTGGACTGGCGCACATTGAGGTGGGAGACACCGTGCACTTACCACAGGTCGATTCATTGGACTGGGAGCAGACTCTGGACGTTGGTAGCACAGTTTTAAGTTGGAATTACCCCAACTAGAATAGGCTGCAGTGGCCGACTTATCAATAGGGGGTGAGGCCCAGCCCAAGGATGACCTGTGCCAATACTTTTACCACTGGAACAAAGAGTCCTCGGGGTGGAACCATCAGTGCTGCTACTGCTTGGCATTGGGACAGTTGAGCTTGATCTCACAAGTCACAGTGCTGGCAATAACCATGTCCGACAGCAAGTGACTGCTGGTGTACTACCTCTGCCTTACGAGCTTTGCAGCGACTACCATGTTCGGAGGGGAAAGGCATCAAAATGTTTGTGGATAGTGAAGGTAACTGCATCTAGTGAATCACAAATGCTGTGCTGTCTAAAGTCTGTATAAGGGACAAGTTCCCATCGACTTGAGCTGATGAAAGCTGGGCACGTGGTAATGCAGCTGCATGGAGAATCCCCGCTTCACAAAGAATCGCAGCTGTCCATGACAGAACAATGAATAGTGAGCTGCCAGGCTGTTCCAGCAGCAGACTGACAGTATGTTTCCACCCCTCTGCAGCCTAGCAAGTACAACACGTCAGTGAGGGGTGAGAAACCCTTCGGAGAGTGAGAGCTTCAATCAAATATATCGGACGCAAGTGATTGCAAGTCTTCTTAACTGAACAACTCTGTTTTCCCCATTGCCTGTTTCACGAGCCAATAAGGTATTTTGTAACATGGTTGTTCGGGCATCGTCTGCAGCCTTCAGAAACAGTCGGGTCTGCTTTGGCTAACAGCCATTGATTTCTTGCTCGGCCAACCATGCGTACCTATTTCTTTGTGGGTGTTGTTTACACTGTTCCCTTGGACTGTGGACAGGCGTCTGTTTCACCTGTCATAGAATTGATGCCGATTGGTGATCAATAAGTGTGCAACTACCTACATATTTTCAGCAGACAAGAAATGGAGACTTTAATAATGCAAAATGATATGTACATGTACTATTTGGAAAACTGTTGTAGTATATCTGCTAACAAAGAAGATGTGGCATTGTATATTGTAAGTGTAAATACTGACAGCGATTGTGTTCAAAGTGTGACTGAACTAATATTGTAGTGGTTTTTTATTTATTTATTTTTTTTTAAGAAAAAAAACATGATTTTATATTTTAAGGCATGGTTTTCCTTGTTCATCACAAAATTTTATATAGCCTATTTTTTTTCCACAGTGCAGTGTTCAAGTTAAATATTTAGGTTTACGTGAGGTGTTTTTAGTTTAGGTTATGTTCATATTCTATGAACAATATTTGAGTCTACATGCTGTGGGCATTTTCTGTTGTATTACAAACCGTCACCTCACCACTTTGACAGTTAGTGAAACAGATTCTTTTGTGTTCTATAACAAATTTCCCTCCAACAAATGCAGCAAAAATTTTAATAAAATCCTGTGACTGAAAATTAGTAAAATCTTGTACACACACTTTTTACATGGTATTTATTCTGCTGAAGCACAGCCGTCACTCTAAAGGCAGCCATGTTGTGGAAGGGCACATGTGCCGACTGCACATGCATAACAAGAGCAATTCCACTTGTGCTTCAGTATTTTCTTGGTGCAGAATGCTTGTCATTTTGCAGCCATCACGTGACTTTATGTAACACAGTGTGTGTATTCTATCCCACGTCAGCACAATCCAGGCATAAATGTTGCTCTTCACCCCTCACTAGCAATGTCCTCCTGCTGCTCACAGCAGTGACTGGGCGTATGCAGAAGGCAAGTTTCTGTATATTATTCCTTAGTCTCCATTCTTTCAATACTCTTAGGTACTTGTCAGATCCGCTACTGCGTTAACTAAAGTGGACAATGTGCCACCCAAGCTAACCGTACACTTTAGCTTAATTTTGGTTCTGATTGCTGTGGAGTGGGTCTCTTGGATCAGCGAGGCCTAACAGGGAATATTCTTTACACTGCTTGGACCTATTACCTTGGGAATTCAGACTCAGCTAATGNCTTTACACTGCTTGGACCTATTACCTTGGGAATTCAGACTCAGCTAATGCTATTAGAAGACATTTGCAAGTCCTCCCTGCTTGCTCATATACTCTCTAGCAAGGTGTAAAGTAGATGATGGATTAGAATGAATTTCCATCAATGTATAAACTAATGTGCCTTTGCAGAGGAGTAGGGAGGGGATGACAGAGCAAGACGCTTGGCTAATCTACGAAAACCTTTCACTTCCGCTGTCCGTCAGTAGGTCTCCCAAGCGGCAAGTTCTCTCTCTGTCTCTTACTCTCGTCTCTCTGTTGACAGGGTGACATCATGGTCATATCAGACCAGTATTGTCGTGCCTAATTGTATCCTGATGGCCATTGCAAACAGCACATAACCACAGGGCAGGGTGAATTGGTGTTATTCTGGACCCATCTGTAAGGACACAACATGGGTCATACAACAGATGCCCTAATTCCATAATGATGTTTAGTACAAGCAGTATTTTAACTTATCATCAGGTACTAGCTTTTGTATCATTATGATACATTTAGCATGTGTGTTTAGAAGATGATACAGTATTAACTTGAAAGCCAAATTGCAGCTAAGTATTTTATAATTTGAACCAAAACTGTGGTTGTGATGTGCTGTTTTGTTGTGAGCTACTTGTGGTTTTCTTGCAGACTACAGCGAGACGAAGATGGTGCGTGTACTCAACTCAGAGTTGGCAGACACCCTAGGCAACCTGTTGAGCCGGTCCTGTGGCAAGGTGGTGAACCCCAGTCAGCTGTTTCCCGGGGTCGATGGCCAAGCCTTGCCATCCCTCTGTGGGCCTGAGGGCCAGGTTCTCCTTGACTCCATTGCCAGCCTGCCAGGTGAGCTGAGTCGTTTCTGCTTGTGTAGTAAATACATAATTATGTATTTGTGCTTACAACGTTTTACAACAGCGCTGGTGCAGTGCTGTGACAACAGGTATGATACTTTACAGGCGATTGTCAACTGTTGCAGTCATTGTCACAAAAGCAGATATGCCATCACATAAGCCAAAATGTTACTGATAATCCTTCCCAGTGCCCACAACAAAACATCAGGTACCATTTTTGGTCTTGTTTT
Organism: Clitarchus hookeri; assembly: GCA_002778355.1. Taxonomy (NCBI): domain Eukaryota; kingdom Metazoa; phylum Arthropoda; class Insecta; order Phasmatodea; family Phasmatidae; genus Clitarchus; species Clitarchus hookeri. The sequence goes on from NQII01001272.1 coordinate 53,557, forward strand.
ATGATTTCAAGTTTCAGCTACCACAAACTAACATGGAAGTTCAGAAATAATACATTTTTATAACCATGATCTCACAGATCTCATCAAAATAGTTTCCATATAAATATAGTATGTATACGTGCTAGCAATAAAAATAGCATAAAGTTTTGTTTAAAAACAGTTGCAGACATTCTATAAAAGTAATGAAGTATGTCTTNGCTAGCAATAAAAATAGCATAAAGTTTTGTTTAAAAACAGTTGCAGACATTCTATAAAAGTAATGAAGTATGTCTTTTAATAGATGCATGAGAGACAGCAGCTAAGTACATCATTGCATCTGGCCACCTACAAGGTCAGAGATTACGTGAAGGTCATCTGCTAGCTGCATCGTGGGTGTACTGTACAACTGTGTTACTCGCTGTTAAACAAAATTGTCTTGAAAATGATAGATTTAAAAAGAAATACATTCTACTGCAAATTAAAGCACAGCTAAACCAAGGCATAATTAATTACCGGCATTTGTAATACCTAAATAGTTTAATTCAGAGTACAAGATACCCCGGTAAATATTAATTTAATGAATATAGCTCAGGTTCTTAACNCTAGCAATAAAAATAGCATAAAGTTTTGTTTAAAAACAGTTGCAGACATTCTATAAAAGTAATGAAGTATGTCTTCTAATAGATGCATGAGAGAGAGCAGCCTAAGCACGTCATTGCATCTGGCCACCTACAAGGTCAGAGATTACGTGAAGGTCATCTGCCAGCTGCATCGTGGGTGTAGTGTGCAATATGCATACTGTACAACTGTGTTACTCGCTGTTAAACAAAATTGTCTTGAAAATGATAGATTTAAAAAGAAATACATTCTACTGCAAATTAAAGCACAGCTAAACCAAGGCATAATTAATTACCGGCATTTGTAGTACCTAAATAGTTTAATTCAGAGTACAAGATACCCCGGTAAATATTAATTTAATGAATATAGCTCAGGTTCTTAACATTTCAGACATGATGGTGTAATTTGCAATTACTTTCTAGTAGGGATGGGTCGGTTCGGTTCTTTGGTTCCAATTTATACCGGTTCTTGAGGTTTGACTCGGAACCGGTTTTAGGTTAACAACTACTCGGTTCTCGTTTCTACACAGCAATGGCAAAACTCTGTTGTCACTGCATAAAAGATGCAAAAAAAGAAAGAAAAGGAATCCGGCCGCCCACCACAATGTTTTGGCTTTTAGCGCCATGAGTTATCTAATTAAAGTATTTTCCAAACATATCACAATCACCACATATTAATGTAAAAAAAGAATAATTTATTACATATTTACTAACCTTAAATAAATTTAATACAAAAAGTTTATCTGTATACATTAAAACTTATCTTCACACTTTGTTATTGTACCTGCATAGGTTTAAAAAAGTTGCAAGCAGAAGGCAAGTATTCAAAATAGAACCGAATACTGGACCTGATATTTAAATTGTAGAAACGGNCACCACATATTAATGTAAAAAAAGAATAATTTATTACATATTTACTAACCTTAAATAAATTTAATACAAAAAGTTCATCTGTATACATTAAAACTTATCTTCACACTTTGTTATTGTACCTGCATAGGTTAAAAAAAGTTGCAAGCAGAAGGCAAGTATTCAAAATAGAACCGAATACTGGACCTGATATTTAAATTGTAGAAACGGNAAAAAAGTTGCAAGCAGAAGGCAAGTATTCAAAATAGAACCGAATACTGGACCTGATATTTAAATTGTAGAAACGGTACCGGAACCGATATTTTTTGTTGTTCGATCCATCCCTGATTTCTAGCTGTGTGCCTTCAAGCTATTGCAGATGCATACAGGAAGGTCCAAGCGCGTATAGTATAGTGGTCTACACGGTACAAATAAAGTGTGTTCTGTATAGAATTCAGCACATAAAAAAAAATAACTTGTAAATTACATTTTAAAGTGTTATCACTTGCGTACACAGAGTATAAACCTAATCACTATTAGTTACTTTTCTTTATGTTCGTAATTGTTTAATTATTCAATATTCCAGTCTTAGATTCACCACAGAAACGACAGATTCAAGCTTTTGAATTAATTTTGATCTCTCTCTGCAACACTCGGTTACACACTTTTCTTCAGGTGCCATTATGAATGTTCGTAACAAGCAACTGTCTTAGATGCACTGCGCAGCATTACGTGGTTACACCGACTTGTCCACAATAACCTTACAAGGGGGTGTGAGGGCGGCACCCTAGATAGCAGCGAGCTACGTTGCCAGCCACTTAATTTTTAACAAAGTTGTTGCATTACACACAGATTTGGCTTATGCAAGTACAGTAGAAACTCACTGTTGGGATTCCTTTAATTATACTCTTCTCTTTTAAAAATTAATTTTAAGGAAATGTGAAAAATTCTGTAAAAAAATTTTTTGGGAAATTGGTTGAAAATTTAAGTTTGTTGTACTTTTATTGGTTGCTGTGCATTGTAAAGTACACACCTCGTCCAATAGGCTGTCAGCTAGCCAATACCTATAGACTTTGCCACACTCTCCTCCTCAGTCATCTGAATGTTTCCTCGTGCGACATGGCTATCCCATCACGCATTTGTCTTGTCACTGTGATGGATACCTTCTTTCTCTTTGCTTATTAAGACTTGGATTTGTGTGCAAGTTTTAGATTTCTCTTGGTTTTGATTACTGTAAGCTTATGACTTGATTTTGTGAATGATGTGATGAATGCAAACAGCTTATGCCTTGCTGACAAGGGATACTAACTGTGGGAATGGTTGCTGGCCCATGCTTCAGATCTGGTGGCCAGTCAGTATGAGGAGTGTGCATTCTACAGAGGGGTGGACACAGTGATGGCGACGCTGCGACACGCCAATCGCCTGTTTGAAGTGCAGCGGCCATGGGAGCTGGTAAAACATGGCCATGACGAGCGTCTGCGCTGCACGCTGCACCTCGCTATGGAAGCGCTACGTGTGTGTGGGATCGCACTTCAGCCTGTAGTGCCCTCGCTAGCAGGCTGCATGTTGGACAAGCTGGGTGTGCCTGCCGACCGCCGTTCCTGGGCAGACATGCAGTTGAGCACCAGAGAAGACTCTGCTATAGACACCAGGCAGATCATCCTGTTCCAGCGTATTGTGCCCAACAAGTAGTCCCTTCTGCCCGGCGAACTTGGGTTCAGCCTTGCTCTTGGGTGAATAAACGTTCTCCTGGAGATAGTCTCCTATCTTAGTATTTGAATCACTTGGCACAAGAAGGAGTCCTCCGTGGTGGACGTTATCACTCAAGCATATGCTTTTATCGCAAGGAGGCTGATTGGGGTAAAATTCATAATATGCAATGAAAACATGAATACAGTAAATCTGAGTATAAAGTACTGACCTTTAAAGTACTTTTAAATTCTCTGGAAGATGTAATATAATTTAATACATGTTCAGTTTAAAGTAGTTAAGTATAGCATCTCAAATCCGGTTGGGTACTCTGTATCAATCAAGATTGTATTGTACCCCAAGTAGTTTGAGGCTCACCATGAGCAATGGGTCCTATTGCCCCAGTCTTTGACCATTACTGTGCAACTTGAATCCAAAACAAAAATCTTGGAAAACTCAAATGCTAGTCCGTATTCTTGTGCAATTTTAAATGCATTGACAAAGTAAAAGACTGATCATGAAAAAGTGACAGAAACCACAAGTGATAATGTGCATTAATTACATGACCAAGTGTATTTTGCCCTATTAAGGTTGTCTTTTCATCCTTATTGTTAAATAATTCATGTTTTTACTGAAACATGTACCAATTAAAATTATTGATTTACAAATTTCACTTAGGTTTTATCAAAATTATTACAAAAACAAAATTTTTTGTCATAAAATTTGTGTAAATAAAATTTTTTTTTAATGAAATGATTAAAATTTAATGATGAAATTAGCTCACTTTGTTTACCATAAATGTGGAGCTCTACCTGGTGGTAAAGGAAGTCACATGATTGTATGTTATGTTGGGTCAGTCAAGATGCATTTCATTACTGAATGCAAGGGTATTCAGGCCAAATCCAAAACCTCCAGTGGTATATCATCATAGTGAACTGAGCACAGTCATTTAGAAAAGTCACGATTTTACTCACTCATTTCTTTAGTGCTAAATGAGATTCGCACATTCTTTTGAGTCCAATTTGATCATAATTAGAAACCCAAGAATTTCTTGAGTAGTATGTCCTAAAATTCTTGTGTACAAGAGGCAACAATTCTTGAGTACAATGCAGAGTTATTTAGTGCCAATAATACGTATTTTGGACAGAAAAATGGGGCATTGAAATTTAAAAAAATCACAAGAAAACTACACAAACATATTTTATATTTTTAAAAAAAATCATAAAAAACTAACTTAAGAAACTCACTAGACATTTCTACAGGTTTTAGATGTTTTAATTGTTTTGTAGTAAAACCCTGCAATAAGTAGTTTCAAATATAATGCTGAGCATGCTAATTGTACACATCTCACTTGCAGGCCTAACGGAAAAAAATTACCTTTAAAAAGTGTTCATAGAAATCTTTAGAAATAAATTTCTAACAAAAAAATTATAATTTCAAGAAATGTCATAATTTTCCTTCATATGCATAGGAAGCGAGAAGTTCAAGATTGGCCAGACTCAGATTTGTCCTCCTGTTTGTATGAACACAAGAAAATTGTGAGAAGAATCGCTCACAGTCCACATCTGACACTGGCATCCTAAATGCTGTTAGGGCTCCCACCACAAAGGCCTTGGTGTCATCTTCTATGGATTTAAATGCTTTCAAGACATTTATATTAGTGTCGCTCTTCAATGTCTCTATGTACGCATGTACACCCTCATCAAGTTGTAAGTCTCCCAGAGACTGAATTCTTGAAAATAGAACTTGAAGTCTGGTGCTGCTAATTTCGTGGATCAGAATGTTTTGCTTGTTAAAATGTATTGCATAACATTTTCAGGCGAAACCATTACCTTTGAAATTNTTTCGTGGATCAGAATGTTTTGCTTGTTAAAATGTATTGCATAACATTTTCAGGCGAAACCATTACCTTTGAAATTCAAGTGATGATAGGTGCAACTATTGTGAGCGACGGATAATCTTGATAAAATTTCTACGTTCGTCAGTAGCACTTTAGTTCATTTGCTCTGCGGCAAGTATGTGAAGGCAAGCACGCATGGCTGAGAGAGAGAGGACGTGCTTTTTCTTTTACTAGGCAACAACTTTTCCTTTTGAACGCTTGTAAGGGGAGGAAGGAAGGAGCGNGAACGCTTGTAAGGGGAGGAAGGAAGGAGCGCCTGAGGAGAGAAAGAGAGAGTGAAAGGACGCTAGGTCGCCACACTGGTTGCTAGGTAACCACTTCCCCTCTCGTGAAGCGTGTAAGGGGAGGTAGCAAGTCAGACTCGCACGTTACACCACGCCGCAGAGGCAGGCGTGTTGGGAAGATAGGCAACGCGTCGCAGAGCAGTTACTAGACGTTTGCATAAACAACCAGCTTAAAAACGATTGTTGCGGGCAATCTTACGGGGTCGAAATATACTTTGATCGATGCAACATCCGATAAACGATACGAGCTGGTAGTTTTATCATTATTTATACAGGAGTTTTGCCAGGACCACTGAAAATTAACTGTGGATACGGTTTATCGGTACATGCGTTTTCGGTACAACTGTNAAAAAAGCAGGAGAGGTGACAAGATGAAAATGACGAAGGGGTGGAGAACCATTTATCAAAGAAGAGTGAGGGAGGAATGACCTTTCCTTGCCCTGGACAAGGGGAAGGAAAGCGCGACTACACGAAACAAAGGAAATTACGGGTTACGGATTTTAGAAGACTAGTGAACATTACCACAGATTGAAGCACACACAAGAATATTTTTGTCTGGAGGCAGCTTGTGATGCATCAATTCTTTAAACTTTAGACCTTAAAACTTTAAAAACGGTACATTATATACAGTAGGCAAATTGTACTTCAAGAAATTAATAATAACAATATCTTAATCCTAATTATTTAGGTGCCAATATGGTGCTTGTAAATTATTTTTAATCAGATTTTATAAACACAGATTTCAATTCTGGTCATCACGTAGGGAGACCTCATCAGGATAATGTAACTTCAACTAGCGCCTTCAATTGCCTCCAACATAGTTTTCTGCCGCTCACCTTTCTTGACAGCTTCAACGTTACCGTAACTCAGCACGTGTTTCTTGGCGCTGTTGGACGTTTCCCACGCTACTGTTTTATTGCAAAAACGGCATATCATGACGTCTACCGATTTAACCATGCCTTCTTGAGAAAACTGCTTTATTCTTTCATCAATATTTATTTTTGGTAGAATTTTAAAACTGATCAGATAAAACTCTGCAACTGACCAAACCGACTAAGTCACCCACAAGTTCCGACACGTTCGTACATCTTTCGCCCTCGTGCTACCACCACAGCACGTTGGCATGCACATTTAATGATTTGTTGATATCTGTAAATTTGTTTAAATTCTCTAATGCATGTCAAAATTCGTGGATACAAGATAATTTTAAGAAATTTGCGAGTTGAAAACACCAAATAACAACTCTAAAATGCATTATGTGAATTTCTCGGGTCTCTAATCATAATGTCAAACCGATAATTTGAGTTGTGTGGTAGTCTATGGAGAGAGAGAGACTTGTGATATTCATACATACATTTTTGCCAAGAAGCTAATTTTGTGTTTGCCTGCATCGCTGACGTGACAAAAACTTGTCCCATTCAGCTTTCACAAAACAATTTTCTTGTGCATCTTGTAAGTGTTATTACAAATTACCTAGGGTGCACTCAGGTTTATAAGGAATGGAGGTCTCTATAAAATAAGAGAATTACTGTATTTAGCAGTGTATTTTGCACTCCGACATGTTTTATGCACCCTGTATTTTCACTTCCAAATTCAAGGAAAAAATGTGTATTTCACAGTCCATCTTACGCATAGAAAGTTTGAACATGCAGCTGCGAGAGGATGTGGTAACCATGCATATTTATGGATAACTATCATCATTTGCATAAAACTGTTCATGTTGTTATTTTCTTTAATATGTATCACTGCCAAGCAGTTATTTCTATGGAAGACGAAGAGCCTGTTGCTTCACCTCATGTTTGTGTAATAGCTATTACTCAACCATCAGGCTACCAATCTCTTCCGCAGACAAGGCAACAGTGCTTCCTCTCAACGTCTCCTACGGGGTGGGACAGTAATGTTTCACAAATAACGTTAGCCGAGGTCGCCGAGAAAGTACAAAGTCCCGGAAATCCATCCCGGACTCCCAAGAGAGTCAGTCAAAGCCGCAGGAAGAAGCCAGCTGAGTACAGCACGCCAACGAGAGGCAGTCCGAGGGCCTGAACCAGGGCCACCCAACTCACCAGGCCTCAGCTACCAACGAAGAGAACTCACCAAAAGCTGCAGTCACAGATAAGTAGAGAAACGTCTCTCTTCAACCACCTTCCCCGACGAATAGTATTCAGCCCATCAGGCCTACGACTTGCAGGGGGGCTCAGTCTCGCCAGTGTGTGTAAATACCTGTGTGACCTTCAGATCAATAAAATACTGGTGTGTTAAATAACGGAGAATACGAGTATTTGTTTACCCCTAAAGCAACAACCTCAGGTGCCCTTAGTCTGCACCTAAAAAATTTAACTATATAAACTACTGGCCACCACCCTGTATAACTCAGGTGGCCTAGTAGCGACAAAGTTATGCCTTGTCCATTATTACTTCAAGCTTTCAGAATTAAGAAATGCTGGTTTTGGACTAATATATGTGAATTCTGAAATGTTTGTGAGGTACTTAAGTCTTTGTATGTGTACCGGAATTGTACATTAATTTTGGCAAGCTACAATCTTAGACATCCTGTTAGTTATCACCTACCAATTTATGCACTAGTAGACAGAGTACTCTCCTCCCCAATTCCCATCAACGAGATGTTGGTTTTTGAAGGAAGAAGTATGGCTTTTACTGTAATCCTGATTCCACTTTTATGTTAGGTGCACAATCTAGAGGCAAGTTGGGTTAAATTTTCTCTTTAATCTAGTCCAGTCTAAAAATATTTTTAGAGATTCTGTTATATATTACGATAACATTGTTGATGTCCTGTTGTGAACAAGGATGGAAATGTCACCACGATCAAATCTGCGAATTCCAAAATTTCCTTAAGTCATGCTTGAGAATGCAGANGAACAAGGATGGAAATGTCACCACGATCAAATCTGCGAATTCCAAAATTTCCTTAAGTCATGCTTGAGAATGCAGAGGACTCAAATGGGAAACATGCTAATACTTGTACAGCTTTCAAGATGAACCAGCATGCAGTAGTATAGATAGCACCATAGGTTTGAAGGAGGTCCCTCTCATTACCATGTTTGGCAATATCAGCAGCTACAACTAGCCACATTGATACCTACGGGATGGATAGTAGTAGGAGACCTAGACTGGCTTCAACCACGTACTATCCATGGTTGGTTAATGGCAGCTGAGGNACGGGATGGATAGTAGTAGGAGACCTAGACTGGCTTCAACCACGTACTATCCATGGTTGGTTAATGGCAGCTGAGGTCCTTAAGGAGTGTTGGCCGGCTCAACTTTGCTAACTGCTCTCAAGTGGGAGAGAGCTCTGGAGGTGTCGTTCACTGGGTCTCGGCCATCCCATCTTCTCGNACGGGATGGATAGTAGTAGGAGACCTAGACTGGCTTCAACCACGTACTATCCATGGTTGGTTAATGGCAGCTGAGATCCTTAAGGAGTGTTGGCCGGCTCGACTTTGCTAACTGCTCTCAAGTGGGAGAGAGCTCTGGAGGTGTCGTTCACTGGGTCTCGGCCATCCCATCTTCTCGCCAGTGCGGACAAGCTGCGCAGGTAACAGGGTGGCATACCTGCTTGACCATGTGCACTCTTGAGAAGTATGTTGTTGCAGGCTTCCCTTCGTTTATCCTTCCCTAGCTGTCTTCACTGCCATTTGGTATAATTATGGATTGTGAACAAAACAATTTCAGCAGTGGTGGTTCATTGTCAGGAGTGTGCTGTGTGTCAACATCCAAACAAAATTAAACATTTTTTTATGTGTTGATTTAAGAAAAGTATTTCCATCCAACCTTTACCTTGCTTATTTCCTCCTGGCTGCCCACACAAACTAAATGGGATAGAACAAGGATGCCGTTCATCCTTTTAGAAGCAGAAAAAAGTAATCAGTGTTGCTATACATGTTGTGGTCATGTGAACCTCCCTGGAGAAAATATTTGCGTCAGCAATCATTGTCCAGAGTGGCAGTAGGATCGGCTACATACAGCGGACAACCATTGACAGCATTTCCCCCTTCCGCAACACCACGAAAACTATGCATTTATTACATAAAGCAGTATACTCAAGCTGTGTACCGTGATTGATGGCTGTTCCTGATTCAACTTTCATTCCTCAAAACTGCTCTCCAGCACACTGAANTATGCATTTATTACATAAAGCAGTATACTCAAGCTGTGTACCGTGATTGATGGCTGTTCCTGATTCAACTTTCATTTCTCAAGACTGCTCTCCAGCACACTGATAAGTACCGGATGTTCTGACTGCTGAGTTGAGAATGCAATCACCACTTGATGATTTTAAGGCTGTACGCTAAACATTATTTTACACTTTCTACATATATCCTGTAAATCTACTCTACCAGTTTGTATATATTTTATTTGCAATGTTTATTCTAAACATATTATTATCCTTGCAATTATATTCATTAAACCATGATCCCTGGTCTGGCCATCCTAATTTCAGNTTCTGACTGCTGAGTTGAGAATGCAATCACCACTTGATGATTTTAAGGCTGTACGCTAAACATTATTTTACACTTTATACATATATCCTGTAAATCTACTCTACCAGTTTGTATATATTTTATTTGCAATGTTTATTCTAAACATATTATTATCCTTGCAATTATATTCATTAAACCATGATCCCTGGTCTGGCCATCCTAATTTCTGTTTCCCATGGNCCATCCTAATTTCAGTTTCCCAAAATCACTCCAGGCAAATGCTGGCATGGTTCCATACCTGCTTATCTGAGAAACTTGCTCCATCTCTAATCATATCTCTGTCCACGAGATGTTAAGGCCTATCAACTTACCTGAATCAACTATGTAACCCATAAAAATAGATTACAATAATACATGAAACTGCAAGCAGACTCACACGAGGTGGTGGGGGCAAGGGCATTGATTAAATAAATCTTAGCAATAACACAGTCCTATAAAAGTAGGTAACAACTGTGTGTAGCTAACGAGCGTGTCAATCAAAAGATTTATGGGTACTATCAACACTTACTGAAGTATAAAATTGAGGATTTCTATTACAGCTGGATAAACAAGATGTCAGTATGGATACTAGAAAATAGGGTTATGGCAGTAAAAAAGTAATAATACACTTTTAACAAAATAAAGTATATATTTATCATCCCTTATCTCATAAATATCACTTCTGCACGCAATCAGCATCCAAAATATCACACATTTTAACTCGTGCAACTATCACATCAAGAAAGCAGTAAATAGCAACAACAATTTCAAACTGATTGATGCAACTCGCGTTAACATACTGTTTTTGTTTCCACTACAGGACTAGTAATCACATTTTTTTGAGAAGTTCAGTTTTGCTACTATTTAGCTTCTCTTTCTTAATGTTTTGGTATGACAAAGTAAATATTTTGAGTCAACATGACTTCTTTGATGTTAGTGCACAATTAAGTAGCAGTTGACTTTTTTTTTTTAATTATCACGAACCTTTTTGCCTTTACAATACAATAACAGTTTCCCGTGAACACAAAATGGAAGCAGTCCTTCGTTGGAGTAGGAACAACTAAAGATTTGACACCTCCGTAACTACATGAGAATACCTATACACACAAGCCCTAGCCCACGAACTTGGTGTGTAGGCCCTTTGCTACCAGCTCTCCACTCAACTTCTTCTTGACGTCAACTTCAAGAAATGCTAGTCGCTTCCCAACTCGGAGTGTTTTGGCATCAATAACCAACTCGTCCCCAACAGGTGCTGCTTTTGCATACCTGAAACACACATTCCAGTCCTTAGCACTGCTGACAGGAGCAACACCACAGCATAAAAAAAAATATTTTTAATAAATTAATTTCAAAACCTTTTTGTGAAAATAAGATATGCTATACAATGAAAATTAACATTATCAAAATTTCAAGGGTTAAGCAATGTCACTTTTATTTCTCTAAAAAAAAATTTGTGAAAAAGGTTATACTTATTGGCCAAAATGTTGGCCCAGTTTAAAGAAGCATATTCACTGAACCAACCACTATTATTTTTTTCCAGTTATTTTTTTAGTTACAAATTTCCAGTAGCACACAACTCTCATAAAGTTCATGGGGGAAAGTGTCAATCACTGTTACCATGGAAAATTTTTTCTCCACAGTAGAAAAGCATAAACAACTTAAGTTGCACAATATGTTTGAGACTGGACCATAACCCTGCAAGAAACACATTTGGCAAATTAAATTAATTAATGCCACAGTTTGTAGTAAGAAATCATCCTACGATTCCCCTGGAGTAACTTAGGGAGACAGAAGAAAATCGAAATCAGGATGAGAATCAGGTAAAAGAATTTACTGAATTTTATTGTAAATGAAAATCATATGTTTAGAAAACCATTGCAAATAAAATAAATCAAACCTGTAAAGTAAAAAGTTACAGGTTATTATGCACAGGCAAATGATGATTAGAATCTCTAATTCACCTTAAAGTTACAAGTGGCGAGAGAGTAGATGGATATTTAGAGTACAACCTCAAAATCATCAAATGATGACTTTCAAGTGCTGCATAATCAACAGCTTGGCCTGCTAATCCTGCTGTAAGAGACACTTGTCAAATTATAATTTTCATACATTAGAATATTAATTGTGAAAGTAAAGGAGATGATGTTATCCTGATAATACTACTCCTGGGTGGTGGGAAAAAATATTTAGGGAACTGGAGAAAGCTGATGAACTTAAGGAAACCAGTATTGGAGATATGGTGAGAGCAGTGTGTGTTAACTGCATGTACACAAGGGCTACTGGACATGTATAGCAAGATGGACTAACTCTTCAGTGGTGGTTTCCTAGCAATTTCAAAAGCTTAGGATTTCAATTAGAATTTCTGTAAGTTTCCTGCAGCAATACACACGAGAAAAAAACAAATGCTTGGAATTATATGATCAACACAAAAGGTACTGCATCTGCAGAGGATTCACGTACCATTGTGTAGTAATGAGCATGACCTGTATGCTCATGTGTATACAGGCTGTTGCAACTATACATATTTCCCCAACATATTAATTATGGCGGGTTCCGAAGGGCTTGAGTCCATAATTGCCTTCATGACTTGTACTTGCCAAGTAGTGCACTGCCATGGGTGTTCCCACAAATCCATCTCTCCAGTCGTAGATGCTTTTGCCATGTCAGCAACGTGTCAAAGATTGTGATGTATTGACCTACAAAATTATTAGAAAATGGAAACCAAGAAAGAGGAGAAAATTGTGGGTTCTTAAGTAAGTAAAAAGACGTTGAATGTTGAGAACTTCAAGTGCATTGTGCTGTGAACTTGAGGAGGAGGATGAAATTGGTCATACAAACTTTTATCAATTAAATACAAATCTATACATGTGGCTTTTGGATAATGTGAGAACAAAAATACAAAAAATTGATACAAATATGCGGAAAGGAATCCTTGCTGAAACAAAACTTGAAATTATATTGCGTTTTCTGGCTTCAGGTGAATCCTACACTAGTCTCCAGAATTTTTTACGATACCTAAAAATTTTATTAGTAAATTTATTCCAGTGCTATTTATGATGCCCTCAAAGAATATACTATTATCCCAAATTTTACCTAGCAGTAGAAGGTTTTGCAGAGGAGTGGAATTTCCGTGGTTACTGTGGGTCCATTGACGAGAAACATATTATTCATGCGCCAATGTTTAGTGTGAATGAATATATTAAATCTATAAAGGACTGTATAGTTCTACTGGCCGTGGTAAATAACAGCTATCGCTTCAGGTATGTTGGTTGGTCTTCCAGGTACGCATTATGATGGAGGAATATTTAATCAATCTTCACCCAAGGAAAAAATAGAAAATGAAGAACTGAATATACCAGATGAGTTTATAAAGAGCTATTTGGTGAAACCTTACAAAAACAAAAAAACAGATTTACAACTAGAGACTTAATCAAACTAGGCACACAGTTAAAAATGTGTTCTGTGTTTTGGTATCTCAGTTTTAGCATTTAAAAAATTAATTACTACAAAAGTAGACACAGCTAGGAAAAAGTTTGAACAGTGTGCATATTTGGTTTGGCGTAATGGTGACAGTAACTACTTCAGTGAATCGTTAATTGATTACGAGGATATTGACACTTGCAATAAAATACCAGGAAGATGAGCAATTGCATTAGTTTACAGACCATTGAGCCTCTGCAACCTTGATTTTAAGATATAGTGACTCGCAACAAATGGGACCTAACACTATGGGAAAAGTACCTATAATTTGAGTGATAATGTAAACAATTGAGGTACATTTTATTTTGTTCAAAATTGTAAGTATGGTTGTATGTACAAATACGAAAATTTATTGTCAGGAAGTAACAAGGTTGTACTCAATGGTACTTGATAATAATCATAAAGAATAACATAGAACAAAATATTTTATATAATGTTTGTATAACATATCAAATAATAAACACTCAAATACAAAAATATTAGCCTATTTCACCATTATAGTCAATAATTAATATCATTACAATGTATACTACAAAAATAAAACAAAACTTAATCCTCACATGTAATAAAAAATGGAATGAAAAACATTTTTCATTACAAAATATTTAGACATACATGACCAACAGAATGAATACTTTACTCCAGTCTTTAACAGGCCTCATCACTGTCTTGTGAGCACACTGACGATACGAGCATATCAATACTGTCGTCACCAAGAGTAGGCGAAATACTTAAGTCTGTATTTTGAGGTGTTTGTTGCCTGGAGCTGAATGTTGTTCAGCACAAGTTACATACCACTCGTTTGCATCAATATTGCAAGGTAGTGTTCTGTGACTACAAGAATGTGGTGTCATTGAATACGAGACAGGTTGTCTACTGAAATGTAACTGAAAACTACTGACTTAGTGTTCAATTCCTTGCTTCGTGCTCTAGTCTCCATTGGTAACAAGTAGAGTAGTGTCAATTCAAAGGCTTCTGCTGAATTTGTTGATGTTAACTGAATCAATGCTTCTGCCAATGTTTGAAGTGCAGAAAATTTTCCTCCAATTTGACAAACATACCAAGTAGCGGGGTAGTTTTGAGTTAGTCTTCAGCATAAATATTGCCTTTGTGAACGTTGAAAGGTTTCCCATTTAACGAAGCGTGCTCTCACCACCAGAACAGGGCATCTGGAAACAAAATCCTCAATGAAAAAGATGCTTAACTTCCACTGCTTTTCAAGTTTGTAGTTTTTGTCCCAAACTCCACCCTGCTCGAGGCGAGGTGGAGGGGGGACTGTTTTCACAGCCACGCCCATCAACAAACAAAAGTTTGTGTCCTCAATTCAGACGGCCATTGGGCAGTCTCTCCTCAGAGCTCAAGCCAGACAGGTATGTGCTGCATGGCCTGCGGGGCATCAACTTTGTGTTCACTGACAATCATTCTTAAGCCTCTTTATTTACTTCTGCTGCCAGCCTAGACCCTCCTGTTGAATGGAGGGCACTTAATAATTATGTCGCCTTTGGACTTTTCTTGTTGTAACGCAGTGTCTAACTCGGGCTGGTTAGACGAGCCTTCATGTAAATGTTCTCATGCAGCAGCGCCTTTGTATGTTTCTTTTTGCAGTGCTTTTATTGTGTATTAAAAGTTGGATGACTTTAAATTTAACATGCATGTGGTTGCCCTTAATTCCTGAGCTTAAGTGACGTAGCCACCCTGTACTTGCATTTGGCATGCTCTGTGGCCACGGAGCAGAAGATTTGTGTACTGGCATCAATTGATCATCACGCGGCAACATCACGACCCTGCTAAGTGTTTCTGCTCGCCGTATGGCTGTGTGCAAAATCACAGCCTGGCGCCCTGGGATTATGATTACAACTCCACCTTCAACTATCTCCTCACCATTTGATGCCAATAAGTTCATTTGTAACATTAATGTTAAAAATTAATTCTGTGACAGGCATTAATTTTAAATCTCCCTGTTTACAAACAAATATTTTTATACCAACCCAAATGTGTAGCAAAGTACATCACAAATCATCAATTAGCCTACAGTTTGTTTTTTTTTATAAAAGTAGGATTAAGAGCACTTATTTTCCTATTTATTGCAGAACCAATGCTTTATAAAAACAATCCACCATTTTCATTTCAAGCCTATCACATGACTGTCAACAGTAACAAAACATGTGACAACCTTACACATACTTTCTCTTTTCTGTGTTCACAAATAAGTAATTTTTATAAACATAGACATATTTTCTTAGTTTTGTCCTCACTTGAACTCACGTGGTTTGTTGTTAATTTTAAATTCATTAGAACTCCCATGGTTTGTTACATTACTGCATTTACTTTTTGGACACAGTAAACTGAAATAAGTTAAAAATTGCTTTTAATTTATGCTGCACTTCACTAATACCATTGTTTACGTATAATAGTAACCTAAATTCAACTTAAATATAAACTTTTTCTCAAACTGGCAGCACATCAGCACAGCTCTAGTAAGTGTATGCATTTTCAGCTGTAATTTCAGAGCACAACGTACATCCATGCTATTCAGTTGTAATACTAGGCTTCTACACCACAGATCTAATTCAGTTTCAGTATTATTCTGCTTCAACACAGATTGCAGAACAGCAGTGAGTTTCTCCAAAGCTAAACACTCATACAGTGGGGTATGAGGATGTTTAAAGTTCAAACAGAGCTTTTTAACTGAATTAGTTAGAGATAAGCATTAGGGATGTGCCGATTCACTTGAAAACAGATTCAGAATTTTGCCAATTCAGAGTCAGTTTTATTACAATTCCGATTATGTAATTAAAATGTATTCAAAATAGTGGAACTGATTTTTTTTTAATGTACGAGATAACGTGATAAACATAATTCTTAAAGTGGCATTTGTATTGTAGAGTTAATACAATTTTAAAATTCTTAAACTGTACAAGTTTTGGACTGTGGAATAATACCATTATGCCATTTCATTTATTTAACAATAAAGACATATATTTTGCATTTTGAAAAGACTTTAGTTGTGTAAAAACTTATAAAAACAGCCTACAATTTTGCAAGTTAACATACACATAGTCACATTCACTAAATATTTTTGATAACTGCATTTTAACTAAACAAATTACTTCTGAGTGTTCACTTACAGTTAGCATTTCATCACCACATACACTTTACAAACTCAAAAAAAGGTTTTATCATTTGTCTACGAAATTACACAATTTTCGACAATCGCAATGCAATGTTTCCGCTATATGTGACTTTGAAAATTGGTCGTACTAAAGCTTTGTTTATCTTTCCCTCCTCGTTTGATCTCACCTTTGCACAAATTACAAATGGCAAAATATTTGTCGCAAGCATTAACAGAGAAATAATTCCACACAATACTCGTTGCCATTGCTAAGTCCCATAACCTGCAAATTTTAGTCATGTAAAACAATACACATTCACTTCACGTATATGCGAGTGGCCTCGCCTGTACACTGTTCATCCAGGAAACTTTTAAAATGCCAACATGTGTGTGACATAAAATGTCTTGCTTTTAACTCTGGAAATGCATTGAGAGAATATTACCCAAAACAATAGTTGTCGAGAAAATGTGTGTCTAACGCAAAACAAACAGTGCGATGTTAAAATGTTTTCATTCCAAAATTATGCACTTTAACTTCATTCATGAACACAAGTTTTTAGTATCACTGCCTTGAATATGTAGCTATCCCAAATTTGTTTTGACTACGCTTTTTTTTTATAGTTACAAAACAGAAATGTAATTGCACAATAGATTTTCAGTGGTAGAAAGTTTATTTAAATCAACAACCGTAATAATTTTGATGATTTGTTTTTTACTGTTCACTTAAGTGTCGTATTAATCTTTGCAGTTGGCTTCCATGTAAAATTGGTTAACATGGCAGATTCCGTTGTTTCCTTGTGATTGTTTATATAATGCGGTCTGTGATATTAAATAATTCTGGCGTGCATTTTCAGTCAAAATCCTTGTGACGTGCGATGCAAGTTCGTCATAGAAAAAATGATTTCCCACGTTTTTTCTGTCAGTGGCCATGTTATGATTTACGCATACAAAACTACAGACAAAATTACTAATAATATACTATGTTCACTTCACTGGTTCAAAATCAAGTAGTGAAAAACATTGATGTTAAGTATGGCAGTGGTTAACAAATAGTTTATTAGTGCAAATTAATAAAATCTAAATTGGAAATAAATAGGCCATTTTACTATTTTTGAAATGTTGCCAATTCAGTGAAAATCTGCCGGTTCTGATCTCTTGCCAATGCATCGGACACATCCCTAATAAGCATTACTGTCTGCTGTTGCTCACTGAATGCTCAGTTGAGTTGAGGGATTTGGTTGGCTCTTAATAACGAGGTTTTGAGAGCTGCTGATGGTGAAACAGGTGAGAATGGAGCAGTGCCAGAATGCAAGGGTGAGGGAAACAGGAGATCCCAGAGAAAACCCGCCAACCAGCATCATCGTCCGGCACGATCACCACTTGTGAAAATCTGGAGTGGCCCGGCCAGAAATTGAGCCCGGTTCTGTGGGAGACAAGCAGTCTAACCACTCAGTCACCGCAGCCCCACCTGCTCAGGTTTTGCAGTTCTCTCCTGATGTATTGCATCATCAAGAATATTGGTGTTGCTGTCATTGGAAGTGACTTCTTCTCGTATGGTACTATTATCACTGTCGTGGAGATTGGTTAATTAATGTTGGTGGTGCCTTGTGGAGGCATTTCAGAAAGGCCTCTACAATCTCAAACCATGGAACTTTTGATTTGTAAATGTTGTCTGGGGATGAACCTGTCGTTATGCTATTCCCAATTTCAAATATCTCCTGCTTGTATGCTGTTCGTATATTTATTATGACATAGAAATCTTCATTTTTTCACTTATTTGCTTGAAAGCCTGTTCACTTGCATCTTGGCATTTGTATAAAAGTTATTATATATCCCACAAACACTCCCAATCTCTACACAGTTCGACAAATGTAATAATCTGATCACTGTTCATCTTGTAGACTGACACTTGACCATCATGAAGGAGGCGTGCACTACTGGCATCTACTGCCCTTTCCCGTTTACACTGAGTCAAGCACACGCCTAACGTGGTTGTGAGGCATGAACTCGACTCCGTGGGAACCCGACTTTACTATTACTTGCACCATTACATTACCCCCTTAGTTTGGGAAAGACTTTGAAAAAATCTGTCCTAAATCGAAACCTACCTGGTGACTGCAAAATAGATTACTGTACTGCAATTACACCTCTTACAAAGTAATTCAGTTTACATGGTAGTACACTGGTAGGCCTGTACAATTATTGTATCACGGTAAAGTACACCACATTACATATTACAAAAATTGAACTCATCTGAAGATATTTGCTGCGATATTACAATAAAATAATACATGACACATACCCACCTTATTAGAAATTACATTTTCAGCTTCACGTTTGGTATGAGTTGTCAGTCTCACTAGTGGCCTAAAAGTGAGTCAAGAGATTTGGGTGGTTCTTACCAGCGAGGTCTTGAAAACCGCTGAGGGTGATTGAGATGAGTATGGAGTAGCGCCACAATGAAAAAGTGGGGGAAACGGGAGATCCGCAAGAAAACCCGATGACCAGCGACATAATCCGGCACGATTCCCATATGCAAAAATCCAGGAGTGACCCGGCCAGGGAATGAACCCGGTTTCCCTTGGTGAGAGGCAAACAGGTTAACCTCTCAGCCACCACGGTCCCACTAGTGGCTTAAAAGGATGGTCCTTTAATGTACATACTAAAATGCTCAATACTCATTCTGGTTCCTCTCAGGGATCAGCACAAAACATCTGAAAAAGATGACCTAGCTCTTCCTAAACTGCAAAAAAGACACTGTTTTTCACATCAGGCCAGAGCTAAAAAAAACTGTATAAGGGACCTCAGACCTTTCCAAACAAAATTATTATAATTCCTAGTGCTGTGATCCAAGGACACCATCATAACTGGGGCAACGCCTTACAACTGTACACCTACAGTACTTACACCCACAATTCTATGACATCACGACCAACTTGTAACTACAAAAGCCATATTCTAATTGTTCAATTTTTCTTTTCAATGAGTAAATAATTCCCAATCACTTGTTGTACGATGTAACATCAATTGAAAAATAAAGGCATCATTGTTTTCTAAACCTTTCTGCTTGATACAGTACTTTACAAGAATTCAACTGCATATTGATTAATATAAAGAATTGTTTTCTTTACTATAAATTTTATTAAGATTATCCGTTGCTCAAAATAGTTGAATCTATCATCTCTAGTATTTCAAAGCAAATACTTTTGCCTTAAAGTGTTAGGCAATACATTCAACAAGAAAATATTTTTTACAGATGCTTTATTTTTGCTTTTTTTTCATTTTTTCTGCAAAGTTGGTTATTTGTCATAAAATTAACATTATTTTTAAACAAAATATTAATTTAACTAAATAGGCAGCATCTTCTGAATAAAATGATATGCTCAGAAGCATATACTTGATCTCCCCTTGTCACCAAAAATTGTTTGAACATCGAGCATCTTGTATTTCCAAGTCTAAAGTCCACGTTGAGTAACTTCTTGCATGGAGATCAGAGGATTTATATTAATTTTTAATAGACACACGTCTTCTGAATAAACTGATATCCTGGAAGGGCCTATTTGACACTCTTCAATGCTATGTCATGGTACGGGGCATTCAAAATAATGATACATTGGCACAAAATCATGGTACAGTTCTAACAAATGTGTAAAATCACAATTTTATGTTTCTTTTACAATCATTACACAACAGCTGTTAAATGTTACACTACTGATATCACATATAAATCAAACATTTGAAATGAAAAATAATTAAAAATTTACCTGATTTGTAAATTACAAAATAATTATTCTAGGGACCTTTATAAAATATAATCAAACACCCCTGCCTGCACAGCAATGGAAAGTTAGTTAACTAAAATAGGCCAAATTGCCCACACAGAATACAGAACAACACAACCTAACTGACAAAAATTAACGACAAACTCACAAACTAAAAGGGAGCAATGGAACATTGGCAGAAACGCAAAGAATATTGATACATTTCAATCTTAATATTTCATTTGTGAAACCTTTAAAAGTTCAACCTCTAATTCGCTTAAACCAAGCAGGCTGCTAACTAATTATATTTTATTATACTTTCAAATCATTACCTGCATATTTTTATTATAGTCAGATTATGGTACAAGGTATACTAAGTCTAATTATGTTACAAATACCATGAAAATGGTACGCATAACATCACTGAGATTGATGTAGGTATGCGTAAGATTCGGATGTTCTTGGTTATATTCGGCAGAGCTTGTTTCCTCCCCTTACACGGCAGGTGGGGAGGGACGTAGTTGCCTGGCAATCAGCATGGCGTTCTCGCACCCTCCCTCTGTGTGCCGACCACTTGGAAGGAGAGGAGTAGATTGTTTCACTTCTCCTTCTCCGTCTCACACGTCATGAACACACTAGCGGGTCGATAACCTCTCCGCATGCTCTCAGCTGATCCGGTGTGCACGGGATACTCAAAATTCGGTGTCATATTATTTTCTTTTTCAGAGGGTTTGTATTTTGGGGATGGCTTGCATTCAGTTTCAGATTAAAATCAATTATAAACTTTATTTTGTGATGTTATAATGTATTATTTACAATAAATTAATACAGTAATTCCCATTTTTATAAAGTTATTAGTTAAACTTGATACCCCCCCTATTGCTATGGTGTATAGTAGGTATTGAATCTGTTCTCGGCGTGAGGCGCCAGCACTTGATGTTAGCCCTCAGTGTTAGGGCGGAGGAATATGTCGACGCTTATGTCCCTAGGTCCAATCTACCAATAAATTCACCTTCCTTGTGGGTTACCATAAGTCAGTTTTATTAATGCTTAACAGGGTCACTTTTACATGTACACACGAGACAACCTTCCCCTTCCCTTTTGTTACGTAGGCTACGTATTGCTTGACGCGGCGATTTGCATCGTGAGGGGGGGGGGAGGAGGCAAGATTCTTCACACTTCCTGTATGACTCTACTTATCTGGCTTGAGGCGCTGGTCTTCTCTCGGCTGGCGACCTGGGACCGCTCCGGCACTTGGTGGGTGTCTCGATGCCTGGACTCGAACTCCTCCTTTCGGCGCCACTCAGCACTGCTCGGTTGACGACGGCCGACTGCCGTTGGCGTCTTGTCTCGGATCCACTCCGCGCTCCTCGATTCCCGTCGGCCGACTGCAGTTTTCTCTGCCTCTTCCCGCCTGCTCCGCTCCGCTCTCTCGCTTCACGTCCTCCGACTGGCGTCTTGATGCATTCTCGCAAACTCGTTTCTCCTGACTTCAATCCACACTTCTAGCTCGACGACGTCTGACTGACTGATCTGTTCCTCCCTTTTCCTCGCGGTTTTGTAGGCTCGATCGCCATATTCAACTTGCACCATCTCTGCACGTGGCCGGGGTGCTTGCAGCGTCCTCCTGGGTCGTAAAACATGTGTGCGGCACTCCGGCGTGCGTGGGTCCGGCGTTGTCCCTTGATTCTGGTCTAAGAGTTTAAGTGCTTTGTCCTGCACGTGCTACTTGTTGGGTCCCCTGGTCGTAAAACACGTGTGCTGCACTCCGGCGCACGTGGGTCAGGCGTCGCCCCTCGACTCTGGCATGGAAGTTTATTGTTCCGTTCTGCACGCGCGGGAACGCTTGGGTGGCCTCTTGGTTCGGCACACGTGTTCCTTCCGCTGTCCCCGGATATTGTGTGGCTATTATTCCCGCCCGCTCGCCAAAAGCTCTCATGGTTTATTGCGGTAGCCAGCCTGGGACGGACGCAGCCGATGGTGTGATCTCGGCGTCCCTTGGCAGCTGCAAAACGCAGCTGTGCCTGCGCCCGTGTGTCTTCCGCTGTCTCCGGATATTGTCTGCACGTGCAGGAACATTTGGTAGCACGCCTTTGCAGCTGCGAGGCGCGGTTGCGCCTTCCTGGCTTCATTCTTCCGGCACGTCCGCAAAACCCTTAGTATTTATTGCAGTCGTCCGCCTGAGTTTTTCCAGAGCGTGTCTTCTGACGAATAAAAATATAGGGACGCAGAATGCGTCAAACTTTATTCACACATAATATACAACTCTCGTTATACTCAACATGAAGTTTAATAAGGTTAGGAGTATTTTTTATGTACATGTCAACCTCTCTTCTACTGAAATTTTGGATGTATGGAAATGTTTTGACAGCCCTGAAAAATTGTAGATTGGGAGTCCACTAATTTGAGAATCAACCTATGAAGCCTAGATGGAACTTTGCAAAGATGCTTTTCAATACTGTAAATTAGTGATTTGTGATCTGTTCCCACATTAGCAACTTGAGAATATACATAATGATCAAACTTTGTGTAACCTAAAACTATGGCAAGCAATTTCTCAATTTGAGAGTAGTTACACTGATCCAGGGTTAAAGTGGTTGATGCATAAGCAATTGGTTTATTTTGTAAGAGGACCGCCACTAGGGCATCCGTGAAAGCATCCACAGAGAGTGTGATCTGCTCCTTTGGGTTAAAATTAGTGATGATACTCCCATTACCACACAATATCCTTGTTTAATAAGTTTCTGAAGTTACTAGTGTGGGCTGAACAGTTCTTAATAAAAGAACCAACATAGTTCACCATACCCAGAAATGTCTGCAGCTCATTGATACAAGAGGGTGGTTGTATATTTTTGATAATACACACACAATCTGGATCAGGGAGTATACCCTTAACTGATAAGATATGTTCCAAAACTTCAAAGAATTTTACTTGAATACATATTTATATTTGTTCGGTTTTAAACCAACCTTCCTAACAGTATCAAAGCCTTGCAAAAGAGCTGCATCATGTTCCTCCCTGGTAGAGCCATAAATGAGAAAGTCACCAACCCAAATAAATTAATTGTTGACATGCCCAAAGTTCTAGTACATATCGCTGGCCAAATTTATTTCTGTAGATAGTCCACAGTCTATAACAACCAAAAAGGGCGTTAAATGTACAGGCCAGGGAATTCTCATGATCTAAAGAGATTGTTCAAAAGTTGGAAGTTGCATCTCCAGAGAATACTTTCCTTTGGTGTTTGAAACAGTCTGTACATGCTTATACTTTTATGCAAACTGAATACATTCTGCATCCCCAATTAATTAATTGAAATGCTAAAACCCATATAGGGGGAAAAAAGATGAAGAGAATATATGATTTATGCAAAAGTTACAGTATTATTGCACAGAAATGTTTACAGTGTTTGCCAATATCTTTTAAGTTTGTTGCACTTCTGTTCACACACTGTGCTTGAGTTTCCTCTTTTTTGTATGACTAGATGTTAGTTCATTTTAATATTCCTTCAACTGAAGTCTCCCATAAAGCAAATAACCAAAACCACAACAATAGATTAAATAAAACAGTTCCTCAATCGTTAACTTTAATGAGGTTAAATGAAGTCACAGTAAAATTACATAGAACACACTTAATGTGCTGTATTGTAAATAATACAAACATTTGAATAATTTGTAAAATAATCACCAATTGAAATTACCAATACAGACACTGTTAATAAAACGGACCTAAATATGGTAATAATTGTGAATATTTATCTGTTATGCTTTTTGAAGTATGCCAACTTGTCTTAATCAAGGTTAGTAGTAAAAGTACATACGTAACGTGCATGTCGACAGACACCCCAGGGGCTCCAGAGCCGGTGGTCATCAATGCAAGTGTGGAAACGTTGTCGACTAGTGTCGCAGTGAAACCCCCGTGCAGAGTTCCACCCGAGTTCTGGTGCTCTGGCAGCACCGTCATCTCCGCCCTACACCATCCTTCCCCAGCCAAAGTGATACTCACCTGTGCAGGACAGACAACACAACATGATGCAGATAAAACACTCACATTAGCTGTATGCATTATAATGATGTGCATTCTGGTGATACACTGTTCACAATGCTACATTTCTGAAATACTTACATTGTGATGTAGCAAAACTGTGCTATTACCAACACCCTAACATTGCCAATTTTTCCAGTGTTGTGGATTTTACAAGAATAGGAGCATGACAATATTTACTGTCCGCTTTCATTTGCAACTATAACAAAATGTATTTCAATTAACATTATTCTGAATATTTTTTAGTCATTACAGTACTTATACGGTACAAGATGTGTTGTCATGGAAACCGTAGTGTAGTCCTTGATGGTAGTGGCATAACAACTGGTGGATTTGGAGGGAGGGGGGTGTGTATACATTGCCTCTCCCTAAATTTGGTAAAGGATGCTAGAATGAGAGTAAATAAGCATCCAAACTGTTTTTGTGTACAAAAATGCATTGATTGATATATTTTATACAATCTGTAATGAATTGTTATTAAGTATTTCTGGTACTTGTATACATCTTCACAGTTGGGTGCAGAAATTATCCAAACTGCAAAATATCATATATAACAACAATAAGAATACATGTAAAATATACATAAGTGGTACACCATTATCGTAATGTAATTTAAAATAGAGAAGTAATTTCTATAAATTTTTAAAGGCAGAAATACTTGCTGTGTGATAATATTTTCACCCAACAGACTGGAAGTGGAGAAGTAGAGATATTGGGCGGCTCTTAATAACGAGGTCTTGCGAGCCGATGAGGGTGAAGTGAGTGAGTATGGAGCAGCACTGGAATGCAAGGGTGGGAGAAACGGGAAATCTTTGAGAAAACCCACCGACCAGCAGCATCATCTGGCACGATTCCCACAAGCGAAAATCCAGGCACAACCTCACTGAAAATTTAACCCGGTTCGCCTAGGTTAGAGACGAGTAGTTGGGCCACTACACTACCGTGGCCCCGTACATGCTCGACTGCATAAAAATTTATATGTGATAAGTCAGAGGGCACTGTAATGCTGTGTGCATGTCTGCATTTGTTTCCAGTATTCTGTATTTGCACACACAGTAACATCACAACATTTTCAAAATTAACTTCTTTCTCTTCTTCAATATACTAAATGAAGTTGAGGACTTACTAGAGTAACAGAGAGTACAATCATAGACAACAATAACATCTAACATTTTTCAAATATCACAGGATGGCAGGTGATAGCATGTGGTTATACTTAGAAGTTTTGCACAAGCGGAGTCAGTTAAGGCTCCAATTGAATGAAGTATACACAGGACGTCTACCAGTTACAGAAGTCCCAATAGTTAGGACACAGTCACATGTGTTTGTATTAGAGCTGCATTCATTGTTGCAGCTACAGCGCGGCTATCTTCCCATTATCAGATTACGGGGCTAAAAGTGTCACTCCTTCATTTCTCTACCCTTCCCCTTACACATGGCACCATCTCTGCCGTCCCTCTTGCATGTTATTGGTTCTTTTCCGCAAGCACTGGAGGTGGGGTACAGATAAATACTGATTGCAACAACCGTGCATGTGTGTGTGTGTGTGAAGGGGAAAAGGCTGGCAATGTTTTTCGGATGCACAGTATGTTTCATCACTCTGTACAATTTGCTGTACAACATTTTGTGTACGCATGTCGCTTGTCATTACTTTACGTCTGCTGATTTTGTATATCTGACATGTTTTCCATTAAGAGAGTTCAACATTTTATATTATGTGTCCGGGTATTGTATTTTGTTAATCACAAAACAATCATTGGCAAAGTTAATTTTTTCCAATTTTTTTTTGCTAAGTACACACATTAGTTTCTGCCACGATAAGACTTTGAACCACACCCTCCTTTGTGGCATATTTTATGACAGGTTAGAACTGAATGCCTTAGAAGCATGCAAATTTTTGGCATTTAG
Source organism: Clitarchus hookeri (assembly GCA_002778355.1). Taxonomy (NCBI): domain Eukaryota; kingdom Metazoa; phylum Arthropoda; class Insecta; order Phasmatodea; family Phasmatidae; genus Clitarchus; species Clitarchus hookeri. Next base: position 79,656 of record NQII01001272.1, read on the forward strand.
TAGTACAGAAGTACCAAAACACTTTTCTGGCTACTTGTGTGTACATTTCAGAGCAATGGGTGAAATCGTTATTATAGCTGCAATTTAAATCCCACGTCATATGACACTTCACAACATAATAGAAAGCGTTATGCAGCAAACAAAAATTTATAGTAGATACAGTATTATAGCCTGTAAGTGATAAAAGTCTTTTGAAATGGCAATTCCTCAATAGCTCGTACGTGCTGCTGTTGGTCACTGTTGGACCTGCATGGCAATGTTACACCCGCCACATCTCGTCACATCCGTTACAGCAAGTAAAGCATCCCTTCCATGGTACAAAAGTGCCTTTAAAACAAATGTCCTTTAATCAAGAACTTTCTAGGATTCGTGCAGTCGCAGGAGTCTGCTACACTCATATGAAAATAATTTTAAAAATACCACAGTTTTTATTGTTATTCTTTTTTAGAATCATGGAAAGCTTTGAATGGTCATACAGCCATATGCATATTTAATTGTAGTAGATTTGAAGTAAGACCTAGATGCTATCCTCTCTAACTATTTTTACAGGCAGCTGAAAATTGAGCACACAAATGTTCTACATACAAAATTGTTTGACTAGCATTTATGTTTGTTAAACTTAAACGTTGACTACATCCACNACAATAACATCTAACATTTTTCAAATATCACAGGATGGCAGGTGATAGCATGTGGTTATACTTAGAAGTTTTGCACCAGCGAAGTCAGTTAAGGCTCCAATTGAATGAAGTATACACAGGACGTCTACCAGTTACAGAAGTCCCAATAGTTAGGACACAGTCACATGTGTTTGTATTAGAGCTGCATTCATTGTTGCAGCTACAGCGGCTATCTTCCCATTATCAGATTACGGGGCTAAAAGTGTCACTCCTTCATTTCTCTACCTTTCCCCTCACACATGGCACCATCTCTGCCGTCCCTCTTGCATGTTGTTGGTTCTTTTCCGCAAGCACTGGAGGTGGGGTACAGATAAATACTGATTGCAACAACCGTGCATGTGTGTGTGTGTGTGTGTGAAGGGGAAAAGGCTGGCAATGTTTTTCGGATGCACAGTATGTTTCATCACTCTGTACAATTTGCTGTACAACATTTTGTGTACGCATGTCGCTTGTCATTACTTTACGTCTGCTGATTTTGTATATCTGACATGTTTTCCATGAAGAGAGCTCAACATTTTATATTATGTGTCCGGGTATTGTATTTTGTTAATCACAAAAAAATCATTGGCAAAGTTAATTTTTTTCAATTTTTTTTTGCTAAGTACACACATTAGTTTCTGCCACGATAAGACTTTGAACCACACCCTCTTTTGTGGCATATTTGATGACAGGTTAAAACTGAATGCCTTAGGAGCATGTGAATTTTTGGCATTTAGTAGTACAGAAGTACCAAAACACTTTTCTGGCTACTTGTGTGTACATTTCCGAGCAATGGGTGAAATCGTTATTATAGCTGCAATTTAAATCCCACGTCATATGACACTTCACAACATAATAGTAAATGTTATGCTGCAAACAAAAATTGATAGCAGATACAGTATTATAGCCTATGAAGTGATAAGTCTTTCGAAATGGCAATTCCTCAATCGCAATTCCTATGAATAAAGCCCATAATGTCTTCCAGTTTTAACTTTACTCCAGGATCTTGGTGAACACCCCTGGATTAAATTTCATCTTTTGTCAATCTCCCTCGCTGTTCACATTTTAAGAGTAAAAGTCTTTTGTGCTTTTCAAACTGGCTTTTGTTTGTTTAGAAATACAATAACATAGCATGTAAATTTAACTTAAATAATGTACAGCAGTGTAGTACAACTATCACTTACATCTTACACACGTCGTGTATACTATAGAACTAGAAAGAAGATTGGCAGGGTGTAACATTCTGACACAAATACACGTCAGCAATTTTCATTTTAACTCTGTTCCTTGTCTACAGTTTCCACACCTTTGTGTTTGTTTAGGTTCCATGCCATTTAACAAATAACACAAAGCTTACTGAATACCAAGTTGTAGTTCTACCCCCCCCCCNGATTTCTCTGCACTGCCCTTTCCCATATCCCACTTCTAGCAATCACTCTTTACTCCCTCCCCCCACAACATAGCCTCACTTTACACCCCACACCCATTGTACAATGCTTCATGTACACACACACACACAACAAACCAGATAAATGTATTACGATCTGAATCATAAAACTGAATGTTTGTATTTTCAGATGGCTCAATAAATATGCCTAGGTTTCGTTGTACGTATTCAAATAATACAATTCACAATTTTTCTTTCTTTCCAANGTTTCGTTGTACGTATTCAAATAATACAATTCACAATTTTTCTTTCTTTCCAATTTTCTCTTGTTTCATAAGTGTGTCGACCACCATGGTATGAGTACTGCAAACAGGAAAGTGAACATTCAACACCGTGGTGGTTTGCAGAATGCATTTGAATCATTTGAGGGATGCAAAAATGGTTACGTTCATGTAAGAAATTCTACTGTAGGCACGTATTCTAATATTCTAAAAATTAAAAGTGAACTGAACTTATAAGGATATGATGAATTTCACATTTGTGTAATTTACATATTTTTGTGAATCATTGTTTTATAACGGTATCACATCATCTGCAATGTGTGTCGTGTTAACTCAAGATGATCTGTGTAGTTTTGATGTGGTCAATGATTTGCAGTATGCAGAATGCCAGGAAAGTGCCACTTTCAATGTGTATAATTGGAAGAGGAGCGATGGAAAATGTGGCTGAAAGTTGGAAACATTTTTGGCTTTTTGTACGTTAAGCAAAAAAACATTTTGACTTGTGTCAGTCTGGCAGGAAATCCATCAGATGTCATCAAAAGGGTAACAAGCATAGAGAGTTGTGCAGTTTTCACAAGCATAACAAACTAACAACTATTTCTTGTTTTTCTGACATGCCTGTGACTCATAGGTGAACACCTAATACATCAGAGGCCGGACCAAGCATGCCTAGCGTGTGTCAGCCTGGATCTAGCCCTAGTGCTTCTAAATCAAGTGTAAGTTATTCTAACTCTATAGGTGCCTGTCATGAACACTCAAAATTGCCTACACTTTTAGTAAATGACAATGTAACAAAAGCCGAGATAATATGGATAGCTCGCTGTGTTTCTGAATACTCCCTTAGGCGTAATTGAGGAGCATTTTCACGTATGCATCGTGACAATCCTTCAGCGGTGAAAATGCAAGGACAAAACAGCTTCTTGTGCATCGTTTCTCATAATTTCTGTCTACCAATGTACAGAAAAAGTTCCTTTTATTATCTATCAATTACACAGGATGCAACATGAAAAACCTCCCACTTTCTGAAGGGCAATAAGAAAAGCATGATAAATATGATATGATATGATACATAATGCAGTTTTCTCCTGCATGGTACAAGAAGAAAATCTTCCACATTGGACGTTGAAATTGCTACGGCGCTGGTGAATCGTGAGGTTTGGCGGTGGGGGTGGGGGCCACAGCGGCATGTGCCTTGCTGTTGCAATCATGGTATGGACTGGTGCCCTTGAATTGCTCATCCATAACAAATCTACGATTTCCACACAGAGAACTTTCTGAATACACTTTGTACTCAATCAGCATGAGAGTGTACCGAACAGGAAAACCATACTGCTGTGCATTAAGAATTTTTGGGAAACAGGTTTAGCCTTAAAACTTGCACAACTTGCCATCCCAGATGTGTGATTTCAACAGGATGGGACTACCGCTCAAACAGCGCAGGTCCCAATGGCTGCTTTGAGAGATTATTCCCCAGCTGCGTGGTCTCATTACATGGTGACATGAGGCAGCCCGCACGGTCGCCAGATCTGAGCCCTTGTGATTTCTTTCTTTACGGACACCTCAAGGCTAATGTAAACCGCTATCATCAATGAACCATTGACCAACTGAAAGCTGCCATACATCAAGAAATTGCCAACATCACACCGCAACTCACCAAGTGCATGATGGAACACTTCCAAACATGATTGAATATGTGCATCAGAAATGGCTGGCATCATTTGGATGACATAATTTACAAGACCTAGTGCAAATAGACTGAATTGCATGTCAAACCATATTTTGTAATATACTTTTGCGTATAATTTATATTGCTTTTCTTGTTGCTCTTCAAAATGTGGGTGGTTTTTATGCTGGACCCTGTATTTGCCAAAAAGAATAAATGTATATTTTGGTGACCCTTTGGAGAGCATCATAAAGCATCCGTTGCTGTACACTACAGAGCAAGGTATTCTTCTGCAGATATTCCTGCTTATGAAATCTTAAGTATTGTGGAATATTTGAGGTAGAGTGTTCAAAATGTAATATGAGAATCCAGCCACAATATATATATTTTTTTAGTTGTGTGGGAGAGGAAAAAAAAAGGGGGAGGGAGGTTATTTTTATAACATCTCACAAAAATTAAAAAATTTAAAACTGTAATATAATTATTTCTTGCAAAGTATACTCATTCTTCTTATTTAGAGCTTCTGCCCCCAAAATTAGAAGGCTGCAATTTTTTCAGAATGCTGTAAATCATGCACTATCAAAGTAAAAATGTAGGAATTATCATTGATTGTGTTTGATTTTATATCCATACACATCAAAATATAAGCCAAGTGTAAATTTACTTTTAATAGTTTATTTGCTTGACAAGTGACAGGAGAAAGAAGGGGGAAAGGGTTGGGGATGGTAACCCTGCACTCAAATTTGATTGCAACTGTTACAGTATTTGAGACATACGACATAAACTTTTGACTTACAACTTGGACCAACAGATACAGTGGACTCTCTCTGTACTGAAAACGCATGTTCACGACATCTGTATACAATGAAAATTTTCAGTGGTCCTGGCAAAATTTCATCATTTAAGATTTCACATAGTTTTTCATCTGGTTGTTTATGCAAACATCTAATAACTGGAGTGAAATACCTTAACCACTGTGCTCTACAGATCAGCTGATGCTTGCTTGCGAGTCGGACATGACCTTGCTTCCTCCCTACACGTCTGACAAGAGGGGAAGCTGTTATCTAGCAAAAAAAGCTGCATCCTCTTTTTCAGCTATACGCGCTTGCTTCTTCCTCTTACATGCCTAGAAAGAGGGAAATCAGTAAGTATAATGTACCCCCTCCAAAGTTCAAGCATGCAATAATATTCAGCAGTGTGAAATCACCCAAATAAAAGTGCGTACATTTTCTATCGGCTGAACCCATCACACAATAAAAAATATAGGGGATGGACAAAATAATATGAACACCTGACATATACACAATATTGATTTATTAATAAGGTGTTGGGCCACCATTTACTTTTATAACAGCTACAATTCTTTGTGGAATAGATTAGTAGTGTGTCTCAATAGTTTCCAACAGAATGTTGTCCCATTCTTGTATCAAAACATCCGCCAATTGCTTCAATGATGTTGGTAATGAAAATCTGATCCTCACTCTCTGCTCTAAAACTCCCCATAACGGTTCAATTATGTTGAGGTCTGGCGATTGTTTGATGATATTCTGATGCTCCTCAAACCAAGACTGAACCTTTTTGGCTGTGTGTATGGGCGCATTATCATCTTGGAATATGGCAGTGTTTGGCAGCAATATGCTAGTCATAGTAAGAACTTCATCATTGAGGATGTCGAGATATTCATTCGCAGTAATCCGGCCAGTGATGTGAATGACAGGACCAGTTGAATACCACGATATAGCCGCCCAAATCATAATGGAACCTCCCCCATGCTTGACTGTAGGAAGCAGACAGTCCGGATCATAGACTTCTTTTGGGGTTCTCCATACATAAACCCGGCGGTTTGTAGGAAACAATGTAAACGATGATTCATCGGACCATACCACATTCTTCCAATCATCAAGTGTCCAGGTTTTATGATCGTGGCACCACTTCTTTCGCAGCTTAGCGTTGGCTTCAGTTATAAAGACTTTCACAATTGCAGCCCTTCCATGAATGTTAGCTTTGTGGAGCTCCCGCCGTACTGTTTTTGTCGAAACAGTATTACTGAAGTGAGTGTTGAGTTCTGCTGTCACTTTTGCCGCGGTAGTTTTATGTTTTCTGGCCACAATCCTTTTTAATGTTCGTCGGTCTCTGTCAGTTAACTTTGGGTTTCGCCCACTATTCCTCTTCGCAGATGATGTTTTACCATGTTGTGTGTATGCTGTCATTACCATGGATACTGTCACTCATGAAACGTTAAACAATTCAGCTGTTTTTGTCACAGACGCTCCCGCTAACCGAGCACCAACGATTTGCCTTCTTTCGAAGTCTGAGATATCACACATTTCACTGATCGCTTGTTTTAACCGTCGCAGAACAAAGAGTATAACCCACTGAAATATAACCTACAAGACTTTGCACGTAAACTGTGCAATACATACGCGTCACATTATTTACACGGAAGCACTGTTGCCAACATGCAACAAAATGTACTATATTGCATGGTGTTCATATTATTTTGTCATCACCTGTATATATTCCACTTTTTTTTTTCTCTTTCAGGTGCATTTGATTTTTACACTCTCAAGATTATTGCACTAACACGGTGCTGGACAAAAAAGCCACTGTAAAACCTAATGCTTGTAGTTTTCCTAAGACATAAGTCTAGTATATTTAGTGAAAGTCTAGTGGAATTTCTTCAAGTAAAACATTTTAAATGTTTCATTAAAAATACATATTATAATGCTTCCTGTAATTTCCCACGTAAAAGAAACAGATTAATGTAGCACAATTTATTGCATTCCGTACATTAACGCTAGATCGCTACCGTTGTCTTGCTTCCAAAGCTGCACTAGGATTTTCTTACAGACCCATTCTGAACATGCCTCCGTAGTTATACCAAGTTCAAAACACTTATCTGGGTAGAAAGTCAGCCTCGTGGCATTCTTCCACACTACCAAATGATTCAGATTCTCATTTGTTGCTAGGTATGTTGTGCTGCTACTGTATTTATTGTCCTGAATATGACCTAAGGGAGCCTCTACCATAGAATAATGTGTGTGCTAAGGCCTAGAAGCAGTGACAGCCCAGGCACAAACAACAGACGTCTCATCATGGCTTCCATTTGGAAGGCGCTGAACTGGCGTGGGGTCTTTCCATTGGCAACCTGCCTTTACGTGATCCTACAATATTACGACAATGTTGATAAATGTACGCTGCACATTACAACTTAAAATATGTACAAGAGCTTTCATAGCTATAAATGCCAGTAAAAATGCCTGCAGGTTTAACCATTTTCACTTAAAAAATAACACACATTACAAAAAAGAAGTAACCTTTGCACAAGAGAAGTTCCCAAAATTCTATTCAACAGGCATCACCCAAAAACACTATAAAAATATTTGAATGAAATGTATCTTACTGAAGAACTGCTTTATTAGTTGGCAGGACAGGTACATGGCACCCTCACTACAGTCATAAAAGTCAACGGTGCAAAATTACACACAAATTCATGGTTGCCAAAATGCAATAGCTACTGTAATTGTCAACTGCAATATTGCAGTTGGAAACTGCAACTTTGTGGCCACCAGAAAGTAAATTTCAGAAGGATGCTGCAATGTCGTTGCTAGCAGGTACAGATTAGGGATGATGTGAAATAAAAGTAAATTTGGTAATTGTTAAGCACAACTGCTTTTCCAAAAAACCTAAGAAAAATATTTACAAAATGATATGAAAAACAGTACTAATCACGCTGAATAATGATAATTGCATAGAAGCATTATGATATTTGCAGTACATACCATGAATCACTATAGTGGGGAGGGCTATGAAGATCAGGGAAGCAGTGGGGTAAAATACAAAGGCACAAACAAAATTAAATAGAACCCCAAATTGCTGCAGAATAGTGAACTCATGGAATATCAGCAGCTATTTTCATTCTTCTATATTTCTACCTGCTTCACTCATGATTTCTATTGCATTATGAAAACTATAAAAATGTGTTAGGGTGTTAAATTTGGGGTAATTATAAACAATAGTGGCTTTTTTGAAGGAGACATATAGTAGACCCACAAAAATTATATAACAGACTTTCGCACACCTTACCTGTTTCATATTTAGGAGGGCGTAACAATAAAATAAGCAGAAAGTTGAAAATAAAATACGAGGAGTTCGGCCGCTTTGTTTACACTGGACGCCATGTTGTATAGTCCTGTAATGCTGTAGTAACCTAAACAAATGTGAACCGGCAGTCGCCTTTTTGCTGTGGATGTGAAGACGTTACCGTAGGTTAGTTGCAGTTTAGATGCAATACAGTGAGGTTCGTGACGAGTGGAGTGTTGCTGCGCGTGTGAGTTGTGACGCCCGAATCCGACCGTGCGAAGACTTGTGATTTAAGAATGGAGGGTGCAAGTACGAGTGCTTCTGTGTGTGACAGTCGTCTATGTGGCGGGTGTTATCTAGACATTTGCCAGTTTGTTGAATTAACGTTGTTTTGGGCTATCTAGGCGAATAAATTCACAATCTTCAGTTATGTTTTACTGTTACTTTAAAACCCTAAAAGCCTAGGATAGAATGAAATTCTAGGTTAGATTAAAACAGTTAAATCCTAGGTTAGATTAAAATCCAACAATCGTAGGTTAGATTAGAACACTAAAATCCTAAATTCGATTAAAACAGTTAAATCCTAGGTGAGATTAAAACCCTACAATCCTAGGAAAGATTAAAACCCTAAAATCTTAGGTTAGAATATAACACGGTAATTTTCTAGTTTAGGGGCTTTTCTGAAAATAAGAAAAAAAACTCCAGAAAGTGGTATATTTCGACTCTACTAATAACGTAGAACACGAATATACTAGGGGCATTAACGTACGACGAATTTCCTAACATGTACCCACCTAACCTAACAGAACCTAACTCCACGATGGGTGAATCACTATTTTCCGTTTTTAAACTAACCTAGGATTGTACGGCTCTAAACTAACCTAGGATTGTAAGGTTGTACAGTAATATAAGATTATACAATATTTAAAAAATCTCCGATCAACACCCTACAATCACAGACTACATGGGAACCCTATAATCCTACGTTATTTTAAATAACTACAATCCTAGGTTAGTTAAAATCGCTACAATCCTAGGTTAGTTTAAAAATGTAAAATAGTGATTCACCCATCGTGGGGTTAGGTTCTGTTCGGTTAGGTGGGCACATATTATACAATTAGTCATACGTTAACGACGCTACTATAGTCGTGTTCTGCGTTACCTACGAATACTCCAAGGTTAGTATAGAAAGAATGTGAAATTGTGCTGTATAAACGTCCGGAAAAAGCCTTGTTTGACTTACGTAATATAACTACATTTGCACGTTAAGCTACCGGATAGGATTTGTGGGTTTCACACTAAACTACGAATTTAGGATTTTAGGGATTTAAAGGAACGTAAAACCCACACAAATAATATAAATGCACTCACCAATGTAGGCGGGTTGTACATACTCTTGTCAATGGCCCATTCAACGTCAGATCACTAGATGAAATCACAGTTTTCACGAAGCACCACATACGCGAATATAACGCACTGAAACACTCATTTACAGCTGAATATATATATATACAGAAGCACTCGTTAATAGGCTAATATAACGCAGAAACGTAGTCTTGCTTGCTTTTTTTCCGTCTTAAATCACGAACGAAGCACCATCGAACTGACCACGACCGCTGCCTGCATGCATACTAACGTAAGGCCGGCGATGACATCTAACGCCGGTAGATTGCGTGAAATCTGCACTGCGTAGCCATTAATAATGGCGGCACACGTTAGTCAACGTAAACATCAGTTACTCGTACATGTAGCGAGTATTTTTAATATGTTGTACTTATTTTAACAGTACGGCCGCTTCAATATCAACTAGGTAAGCTATGCTGAATTCATTAAAACAACTTCTGTTGACATAAAATGTTTCGTTCAAAACGTAAACAAACTGTCAGAAACAGTCACCTCACAAACTTGTTCAATTTTTTAAAATATGTTGTACTTATTTTAAAGCTATGCCCCCAATATATTCGTGTTCTACGTTATTAGTAGAGTCGAAATATACCACTTTCTGGAGTTTTTTTTCTTATTTTCAGAAAAGCCCCTAATCTAGAAAATTACCTATAACACTATTATCCTAGGTTAGAATAAAACAGTTAAGTTAAATTAAAAATGTAAAATAGTGACTCACTCATTGTGGGGTTAGGTTAAGTTAGGTTAGATAGGCACACACTAACAAATTGGGTGGACAAATGTTAAATTGAGGTGTTTTTGTATTTTTTGTAGGTGTCGTTTTAGTGATTTTACCCCACAATTTTCTTGATCTTCATAGTCCCCCCCACTATCGTATTTGTGGTTTGTATTGGTAATACGTTAATTCCCCTAGTATATTCGTGTTCCGTGTAATTAGTAGTGTGGAAATATACCACTTTTCGGGATTTTTTTTTGTTATTTTCGGAAAAGCAGCTATTCTGTACAATTACCTAAGTTTGAAAAGGGTGATGAAACCTAGTTGTTCAGAAAATTGTCAGTGTTTATTTAATCCTGTAAGTCCTTACTGTACTTAATCTGACGTGTGACAACGCATCCGCACACCCTACCCCTGTAATTCACCTATGAAGTTAGGTTATGTTAGGACTTCTGCATTAACCACAGCTAAGCGCAGTCAGTATGCGAGCACTGCAATTTCCATGCTAACATGTAATATGACACAGGACAACCCACTAAACTAAAAAACCAAAAGCAACTCATTTTACTCATCAGTTGACAGCGGGGTAATTGTGCACAATTACAGTACTGATTTTCCAAAAAAAATGAGAACCATTTAGAAAATGGTATGAATCAACAGTATTAATCATGCTTAATAATAGTAATTGCTTAGAGGCATTACAAAAATTCGCAGAACATGCTACAAGTCACGGTAGTGGGGAAGGCTATTAAGGTCAGGGAAATAATGGGGTAAAATTTGTAGCATCAACTGATTGTTCTATTCTATGGTAAAAGTGAGAGCAAACATGACAATTTTGAATCACTTTTGTTTACAGCATATCATTATAGGATGTTACATGAAAACAATAGCTCTAATGATTGGTGTATCTAAATTTTTCTACTGTATACTCGGGATGTATTACTATACCCCAATAATTTGTAAACAAGGCAAGCTATATGCAAAAACCAAATACACAATATATCTTATGTTTCCTTAGCAAAAGTTACAATTGTTAATAATTACCCCGCTGGGTAATGTCAAAGGGTGCTCTTTCACGCTCTCTCAGACGAACTGATACGACCAGAGAGCGTTTTCACCGACGTCATATACAGGTCATATTGACGTGATAGCGAGATCACACACTGGGCAAATTGTCTCCTCATACATACATACATACATGTATTTCACATTTGCGTTTTCCGAAAGCAAGCATCTGTGCATACCTTGTCCATTAATCTCCCATATCCACCTTCCTCTACTTGATGTTTCATCACAGATCTCACTAAGTTCAATAATTTCCCTGAGGAATTGGCCATTGCTATTACTTTTTCACAAAAGTAGATGAACCTTCAAGCTTCAAGATCTGAATGTGTATTGGACAATGTCAACATCACTTCACACGCACCGCTTCAGTATTGTAATTCCTACGAAAGGGTAAGATAGTTTCAATCACCCTTCTGTTTTCTCAGGCCTCTTCGGTGACCGCATTTATTTATATTTATTTATTTCGAATAGTATTTAACTATGGCCATGTTCCGATTCCTGCTCGTATGCGTACATCTGCATAGCCGCCAGATGTTGTTCCGTTACACTATAACACTCCAAGCGTATAATGCTAGGCTGGGGAACGGAACCACTCCATTTTCGGAGCTTAATTTTGTTTAGAAGCAAAGAACTAATTAGTATTATTTTTTACATTCTCAGCGTGCTTGTACCCATTCTCACTCCAGATTGACATGCCAATAATTATAATTTTTTTGCGGTAACGGCATCCACTTTTAAGATGAAATAATTCACGTTAACTACCAACTCCACACATTCTATCCATGGCCACCGATTCTATTAAATAACCTCAAAATCCGCACCCTCAATATTTTCGAACGTTTTTGGCAAACTTTCTCGCCACTGTTTCGTCACAGCATAAAGCATTTGTGCCCCAGGTATCATGCAGTTGCTGCATGAGAATAACCAAAAGTAGAATGACGTACAAGGTGCACAGATATGACAATCAGAAGTGTTCGGAACTAATCCACTGCGCATATTTCCCATTGTATAGGTAACGGAAAACGGCATACAGCAGCGCAAAATTCGCCTGGCCTTTCATCGTCTATACAGCCAGAAACACAATAAATAATTTTAAAAATACGACAAACAAAAACCGACAGCATAATCTTCAAAATTCGAACAATTCCAACTCCAAAAGCAAGAATACTCATTAGCATTCTAAACTTTTTACTTTACTATAATTTGGCGCAAATGGACTTTGCCTTAAAGGATTGGCTACAATCACGTTTATGCTACAATAACACGTTACAATACCTTAGTCATTAAACCATTAAGAAAAATGGTTCTGGCTACAATCGACTTTTAACGTTGCCGTAAAACTACACGTCAAATGCAACGCGTTAATATTGGCGCAACGCATAATGAGAAGGTTTATTATACTAAAGTTGGGAAGCTCAATGCTTTTAGTCCTTTGCTAAGCAAATAAAATTCCTTGTTATTTCCTCTGTTCTACTTATTGTAGATAAAGCATGACCAAGGCTGTTACCTGTATTTTCATTAAAAATTATGAAAGTTTTAAAAATGATATGCATTTACTATGCGAATATCAAGTGTTTAAGTGCAGTTATGTGGAAGTAACAACTGACAACTGTAAAAAAGTGGGGAATCCTCACTATGTATAGAGCTACCTCTGCCAACTTTAGTAACTTCTTAAAATTTCTTGAAGAAAGCATTAAATCCATTCACAGAGCCAATCTAGAAATTATTCTATGTGGAGACTTTAACACTTATTATTTTTAAGAAAGCCACAAAAAATGAACTTGATAGTCTAGTCAGTACCTTCAACCTTATACCGATAATAAACTTTGCTACCAGAATAGAAAAAAAACAGTCAGACAGCAGTTAATAACATTTTCATTCATAGTAATGCAGACGCAGAGTGCCACTGTTTCCCAGTCATAAATGGCTTGTTGGATCCGTTGCACAAATATTCATTATGTCTTCCATAAAAAAAAAAAGCCCTCCAAGAGCATTTCCTATAAGAAAATACGAAATTTTTCGCTGGAAAATGCCTTACTATTCAAAAGTGAGCTTATCGGGGATGAATAGTCAATCAACAATGTATACATACATATACCGAAGTAAATGAAAAATTCAAATCTTTTCCTAACTAAGTTCTCCTTTGTTTTGAAAGAAAAATTCCCATCCAGATTGGCCCACAGTAATACAAATACAAAAAAAAAATCAATGGCTCAACAAAGGAATACAAATTTAAACAAGATACAAAACAAATTTATACACTCCATGGTACTGAATACCTTGCTACATCTTTTGCATAAACAACTCGAAAATAAGTGGAGAAAACATTCAATTCTTTGCAGCCTAAATTATCAAGTAACTATGATGGCATTAGCTGTAAGTTATTAAAGAAATTTGCTTTTGAATTCAGAGTTCCATTAAGCCATATTTGTAATACTATCCTCAATACAGGATTGTTTCCAGACAGACTCAAATCGGCAATGGTAACACCATTGTTTAAGAAAGGTGACAAGACCGAAGTAACCGATTACAGACCTAACTCACTTCTTAACTCCTTTTCAAAAGTAGTTCAAAAAGTAATTTATGGGAGATTGCTGCAACATTTTGCGAATCACAAAATTTTATCAACTTTGCAGTTTGGCTTTAGGAAATGCGCCTCAACAAATGATGCAATTTTTAAACTAACAATTTGCATTCTTAATGCACTTGATAAAAAATATACCATCTAATGGAATCTTTTGCGACCTCAGTAAAGAATTTGACTGTGTAAATTACAACTTACTTTTAGAAAAATGAAAGTTTTGTACAGTCTCAAGTACACACAATAAACAAATAAGCTCATTCATTTCAAACAGACAACAACAAGTGCGGATTAAAGGAAAAACTACTTATTCTTCTCTGAACCAGGAAATATCAAGCATGGGCTCCCACAAGACTCAATATAAGGCCCCCAACTTTTCTTAGTTGGGGGCCTCCCATGTACCTTAACCACAGGCACTACTCCAATTTTATTTGCAGATTATAATATTATCTTAGTCTCTGGAGACTCTGCAAATGATCTTATTCAAAAAACATTCACAACATTTACAGAGTTAAATACATGGTTAAATCTCAACCTAGATAAAACATATCATATGAAACTTCACAAATATAACAGAAAAAAAACACCAATTCATATGCTAGCAGTAACTGAGACAAAATTAATGAATCAGTAATGACTAAGTTTCTTGTCTTAAAAGTAGACAATTTACTAAACTGTAAATCTCACATCGAATATATTTTACCTTAGCGAAGTTCAGCCTATTCGCTCTACGAAGTGTCGTAGAGGTATTGAACAAAAATACAACAAAAATGGTATATTTCGCATATTTTCATTCTGACATGCGCTCGGTATGTACCTTGTCGAAGGGAGATGATTGGGCGCGCAGTGTCCCTCGAGCTGTGAAAGTGCCGGGAGCCAGCTCAGTGTTGAGCAAGGAGCTCGGGTCGTGGGTAATCACCCCAGGGGACTCGAGGTAACCCACCATCAGATAATAGGAAAATGCGAGCTGTATTATATTATTATTAAACACCTAACCGAATAGACATGTGGTAACCGCGTGGTCGTACAATATAACACACTAATGGATTACGATTAATTAAGGAGCGTGACGCTGCTCACCCCTCAGTGCGATGTAACATAAAATACAAATTAATTCGTGGATGATGTGGTGATACGATTACTGAGTGAGGTTGCAGCCTCAGGGGCTGGCACCGAGGTTCTTGTGAAGCGAGAGACTTGCCACATCCGCCCGCATTGAAGTGACGAAGCGTACTAGGCTAAGAACTGCGCCAACTCCCGCTACCTGAGCGCGGCCAGCGCCAAGCGGTGGAAAGATGAAACACAAAATGTGACTTAAAAATACTACTGAGATGTAAGAAAATGATATACCTTAGATTAACACAATCAAACACAATTACCCTATACAACTTACATTATAAAACACAATTACCCTTGCACAAATACACAATAAATCAGGGTTATATTAATATTAAATATTTGCATCGCAGCAGCCACTGTATTGCCAACTTAGTAATGTCACATGTCCCTGGCTGGCTGGGTATGTGATGACTGTCTTTAAACACAATAAATATGATATAAATAAATACTGAATAGATACACTGAACCAATAAATAATAATGATTAAATTATTATGCTCTGAATAATTAATGACACTGGTGCAATTTACACACATATAACAAATACACTTCATAATTATGACACTGAATAAATACATATAACCCTGAATAAACAATACTGATGCACTCCGATCATTTTTGTCGCACTGATGTAATTATATTGGAGAACTCTGATTAATTTCATTGCACTGAATAAACGATATTTACGAACGCTGATTGATTACATAACAGTGAATACACTATCACTCTTGCTCACATGCCTGCTGGTGTGGTGCATCTGGAGTGGAGGACACTACTGTGGCAGGCACAGTGGGCACAAAGGTACTAGTGAATGCATTGTTTTGGGGGAGATTCACTGACAGTAAAAAAGTGTTTCACATGCAAAAGAGAGCTGTAAGAATAATCAATGGCAAAATAAAGTCAGACACATGTAGACCTCTTTTCAAGAGCTCAGAGATTTTAATATTTGCATGTGAGTGCAGGTTTTCAGTACTGATATTCGTGTCCCAAAGCAGTCATTTGTTTCAGAAATTGAGTTCCTTCATTAGCATGATAAATTACCATAGCTTCAAGAAATTTGCTTCTCTAACCAAAAATTCTTAAAAAAAAAAAAAAAAAGACATCTGAAATAATTTTTATTGAATGTGCATTTTATATCATAGAAGAATATTTAAACTACAAACATTTATTAATTACTGTATAACACTTCATTTTACACATTTATTGTTCTGGTTTTTCTCGTACACTTTTTTTTGTGTTTCAGTAAAATGATGATGCCTACAGGAAGATGAAAGAAAATTAGTCACATTATAAAGAAAAGATAAGATGTGTACATGTACAATCTTACGTGTGCGGGGGTGTGTGTGTCCAGTATATAAACTTTGTATACTGTAATTTGACTTATTTCATTTGTCCAATATCTTTGTAGAGCTGTGTACTCAAATATGAAATGAGGGTCGTTCGGTCGTCAGTCAAGGGGACTCTGGTTAACACTCCGTCACATATGATGCCGAGGCCGTAGGCCACCTCGCATGCCTTAATTAAATTACAAATGAAACACTTACGATGCTTGTGGAGTTATTTATTCCTTGTGACTCCTCAATGAACACACACAACTTTAGTACAAAACGTGGCCTTAACGGCCTTGAAACGGCGAACAAGTGGCTTTATAATGTGAAACGCGATTGCGTGAAAACTCTCTGATTAGAGTAACGTTGATCTCCCCTCGGCACTATAACAAATAAAATAAATGATCCGATTCATGAAGTGAAGTCTATTGCAGTGAATATGAGTTCAGCTTAAGATGTCGGCACCGAGGGCCATTGCGGAACGAGAGACTTACACGTCTTGATGCGTTCAAGTGCTGAAGAGAACTGGGGGGAAGCATGAGCCGGCTTCCGCTACCTGAGTTTAGCCGACGCCAAGCGGCGAAACGATGAAGCACAATATGCACTAAAAAAAAAATGATAATGAGATGGAAGTGACATGAATGAAATTAACCTAAGACAACATCATTTTTACTTATACAAATACACAATTAAAATGATTATATTAATCCTAAACATTTCCATTGTACCAGCCACAGTATGCCAAGTGTACAATGTCAAATGTCCCTGGCTGTGGCTGTGTCGACTGTCGTTCATGATGACAATTATGATATTGATTATGTACACTGATACAATTACTAACACTGAATAAATACCCTGATGCAGTTATGAACACTGATGCAATTAGTAACACTGATGCCATTAGATACCCTGATTGAATACACTGATGCTATTATGAACACTGCTGCAATTATGAACACTCTCACTCGTGCCCACAAGCCCATCGGTGTGGTTCGTCTGGTGTAGTGAACACGACTGCGGCAGTCAGAGTGGGTACAAAAGTGCTTGTGAACGCTCGGTTCATGTCAAAACGTTGTGACCTCCAAGACAACTGAAACTGAAATAAATAAAGTATTTCTCCCTACAGCATACATCTCCTCACACAAAAATGTAAACACACAAAATAATTTTTTCTCTACACACAAATTACATTATCTTTGCCCCACAGCTGGAGAAGCGAAAATGGCCGCGATTAACTGTGAGCTGTGGATGTGTGATCGGTTCAGCCAATGGATTGGCCTCCTGCTTGAGGGACAATAGGGGTAGTCCTGGTCAGTGTGGGACGAATTTTACAGTAATGTAGTAGCTAGTAAATTAAGGATAATTTAAGTCCTCTTTAGGTAGACAGCCAGCATACTTTTAAGGTATGCAGTTAATTTTATAACAGTCTCCATAGGAAATGGCATTCAAGACTGGAGATTTGTAAAACTCAACTGGTGTTATTGATGGGTAATTATATAGAATAGTAGCTTTTCTGAAGGAAACATAGTAGACTCACAAAAGTTACAAACATGGGTTTTGCACAGCTTACCTTTTTAATATTGAGGAGGGCGTAATGATAACATAAGTGGAATGTACTAAATAAAATAGATAAAAGTACAAGATGTTCAGTTGCTTTGTTTATGTGTGATGGTATTTTGAATAGCTATGTAATGCTGTTCTAACGCCACCTATCGGCTGCGGAGATGAACATGTGAGGTAGATTAGTACGCCATTTTATGGGATACAGTGCAGTTCGCGGTGAGTGAAATATTATGTCCATGTGGGTTACGATGTTTGAACCCGAATGTGTGAAGGCTTGTGATTGTAAAATGGAGGGTGCTAGTACGAGCGTTTCTGTGCATAATAGTCGACTATGTCGAGGGTGTTGTCTGGATGTTTGCCAGTTTATAGAATTAACATTGTTTTGGCCACCACTGGTTGAGTTTCTAGTAGATCACGATGTAAGTTGAATTGACAGAGGACACACCGCCTATATAGGTCAGTACATTTACATACATCTGGTGTGTTGTATTATGTCTAGCATTGCATGTGTATTCACTTACGAAATCATAATGATAACATATATTTTCAACGTATTTAAGTATTGGTTTATAGTGTGCATGTATTTACATATTTATGAAATATGTACGTTACTGTAATATTTCTGTACATATATTTCCGTATGTTATGTAACCTAACCTAACGAAATCTGACTTAAACTAACCTAATCTAAACTAACCTTATCTAAACTAACTTACAATAACCTAAAGTAACCTAATCTGAACGAACCTAACTTTACATTAGATAAGGTAATTTAGGTTAGGTTAGTTTAGGTTAGGTCTTGTTAGGTAAGGTTACTTTAGGTTAGGTTTCGTTAGTTTAGGATGTCGTTATTTTAACTGAACAGTAACATTACCATAACATAATGTTAACATAACATTAACACAATGGTAACTTAATGTAATGTTATGTTCAGTAATGTAGTTAGTTTTCCCATATTTTTTTCCTGATCTTCATAGCCCACATTCTTGACAATATTACCCGAGGGTAAATTTACCAAAAGTTCTAAAAATGTTTATCATAAACTTAAAAAAAAAAAACTGTAAATAACCTTTAACTGCAATCTATAGTAATGCTGTACTATCCAGCAGATGATTTGTCCTCGCAACTCCTGCTTGTGAGGAGGAGCAAAAAGGGTGTGACCAAAATTACCCATGGGCGTTTTGACCTGACGAATGGAACGCTCGCCGTGTTACTACTTCCCTAGAATAGAACGCGAAAAGGACGATAGATAAAAAGAGCGGCCAAAATGAACAATTATTGTGTGTATAACATGTTAAAATATATTAGTTCAAATATAACTCTATGAGATTAACGGTCGAAAATAGAATGTGGTGGCCCTGTTTAGTATATTAGCAGCATAATTATTTGAAATTCACTGCTGTTGATCACACTCCATTATTGGAAATGCTAAGGCAGTTTACTGAAATTTAATAAGGAGTGTAAATAAAAACTTTTCACACTTTTTGGTCATGTAAAGATCAAACAAGCTGTAGGAAATGTTTCAATAGTAGAGAAAATGTGTAAGTTTAGGTTGCCGTTTTGTCTGATATTAGAAAAAAAAAAGGAAAAGGACGTCACTGTCGTTTCCACCCACCCTCCCCCCCTAAAAATCATGGTTGTGTAGNTGTTTGGAATTAGAAACGGATAACATTTCAAGAAAATTTGTGCATCCATCATGTCATCGAGAATTCTTCGGAAATTTCGGCAGGAAAATGATTTTTCAACAAATATCAAGGATGAGAAAACCAGTGATTCGGACTTGGAAAGCACTGGTGTTAAGAAGAAACAGCCCCATATTAATCGTTATAACCTGGTAATTGATCATTAGTAGTAATATTAAATTTTCAAAAGGCGTAGGTAGGTTTTCTTCGTAAATGCAAATGTTAAGAGGAAAATTCGTGGGTGTCAGTTTGTATACATCTGCTGCTGTTCAAATTCATGTAGGGCGGTACTAGGAATGTGAACCTTACAAATTTAGAAAGCAGTACACGTCTGTAAAAATTACAGTAAGTTAATGTGTATACGGTTATATTATAGTACTGCCAATATTTTTGATCGACTTTAGTGTTTGATTGGTGTTCCCAACATACAATCTACAGGGGAGGATATAGGGGAATAGCTGCAGTCCGGCGAGTCTCGCATTCAAGACTGGGTAGGTAATGGAAAGACTGGTTGTGCGTTTCGTGGGGAATGCCAGGAATGAGAGGAATTGGCTCCAGGAGTACCAACATGGATATAATATTCGTGCGAGACGCAACTAGCAGGGCTACTGGAGGATCTGGCGCAGTCATTAGATGAAGGGAAGCAGATTGATGGCTGCTACTTCGACAAGACCTTTGACAGGGTTCCCCATGGGATTTTGATGGTGGATAAGCTCCTTGTGGACAAATATGATGGGATTGGTGACTTTCTCAGGGGATGGAGTCAAAGGGTAAAAGCGGGGGAGACGTTATCTGATATAAGAGGGGTGACATCAGGAGTGCCACAGGTAAAGTGCCTTAAGTTTAACAAGACCACATATTTGCAACTTGTGAGGTTTATTAGAAGTAAAATAGGTAATTATATAAAATCGGGGTTTTTCTGAAAATAAAAGAAAAAATCATGGAAAGTGGTATATTTCCTCTGTATTAATTACACAGAACACAAATATACTAGGGGCATGAACGTATTACCAATACAAACCACAAATATGTTAGTGGGGAGGACTATGAAGATCAAGAAAATTATGGGGAAAAATCACTAATAATACACCCACAAAAATTAAAAAAACACTTCTATTTAACATTTGTCTACCTAATTTTGTAATATGTGCCCACCTTACCTAACTTAACCTAACCCCACAATGAGTGAATCACTATTTTACATTTTAAATCTAACCTAGGATTGTAGGGTTTTATCTAACCTAGTATTGTAGGGTGTTAATCTAACTTAGGATTGTTTTTTAATCTAACCTAGGATTATAGGGTGTTAATCTATCCTAAAATTGTAGGGTTTTAATCTACCCTCCAATTTTATTCTAATCTACGATTTTAGGGTTTTAAAGTAACGTAAAACATACAGGAAGTATATGAATTAACTCACCTAGGTATGCGGCGTGTACAATTCCACTGTCCTCGGCCAATTAAACTACTGTCGTGCATGACTTGCACTTTACCTCACTCGACAAAACACCATGATCTTCTAAAACGTCCAAGTAACACTCTCCACATAGACGACTGTCACACACAAAAGCACTCTTGCACCCTCTATTCTTAAGTCACAAGCCTTCGCACAGTCTGATTCGGACGTCACAACTCACGAACCATTCTGTATTGCATCTTAACAGCAACTAACCAACTGTAACGTCTACACATCCACAGCAAATGGGACTATACAACATGCAGTCCAACGTAAACAAAGCGACAGAACTCCTCGTATTTTATCTATTTTGTGTAGTACGTTCTACTTATTTTACCATTATGGCCTCCTCAATATTAAAAAGGTAAGCTGTACGGAACCCTTTTATGTTACTTTTGTAGGTCTACTATATTTCGTTCAGAAAAACTGCGATTCTGTACTATTACCGATAACTGGCTGTTTGGAGAGGGGTAGTATTGTTCAAGGAGGACAGGAATAGCAACCACTGACAAGTGGCAGGGGGATGAAAAGGGGCTTGGAAGTCTTACCAGGTAGGAGAAATTTGGACCACTGAAGCAGAAGAAGGGGAAGAAGGTCTGGGCACTCAAAGGCGAAAGGATTAATGAACTTAGGGACAGACAGTGGACAGAAGTTGCTGTGGGACTTGAACATGCCAGGTGTGGAGTGGTTAGAGGGAGCTGAGAGGATGGGCAACATGATGCAGAGGATTGCATCACAAGTAGTCGACAGAGAGTTGGTTCAGGCAGTAGAAACACCCATAAGAAGTAATTGAGTGAGTAAGTGAAGAGATTTGGGTTGCTCTTACGAAGTAATTGAGATAGTATTTAGGGCAGTGCTGGATGTGATGTTAGTTAGACCTGAGAATGTCACGATTGGTAATTGGTTGACTGAGTCAAGGTAGCAAGTATAGATGGCTTCTGAAATGAGTTCAGAGGTATTGTAGAAAGAATGTAGGAGAAATTTGCTCCAAAGTAAATAAAGGCTGGGAATGATCCTCCGTGTTATGGGTGGGAGATAAATAGGATGAAGAGAAAATGTAGACAAATACATGCGTGGTGGAAGAACACAGGTTTGGATAGTACAAGGAATTATATTGTTACAATATGCCTGTGGGGTGTATCCAAGTTCGTGAAGGACGGAGGTAAAATAAAAATGGTAATAGGCATGATGACAGTAACAAAGAAATACAAAAATAATGCTTTTAATTATTAGAATAGATAACAAAGATCGTAAAAAATATACGTAATTTCACATTAATTGTGAGATTAATATTATATTATTAAAATAAAAATACGAAATACGACAATCCGCCATGTTTTGTGAAACACCAATCACAGCGTATTACGTCACGCCTCATTTGCCTATTGTAAACATCATTGAGTTTCATAGATTTCATTCGAACTTTTCCTGTGTTAATCAATAACTCTGTTGTTTCAACAATCAAACTGTCCAGTTTTGAGTATCCATATCCCAAACCAAGGAACGTTAACGATGCATCAAGGATTTATCAAGGCAAACAGCTCTAATTTGCCGAGAGTAGATTTGTTGATGCTGGGAGAATTTCTTGCATCAAACAAAGACTTTTGCTCAGCAGAATTTCGAAATGTGAAAACTTCCATGTCAGTACCTACATTAACAATCTTAAATAACAATAATTTAAAAGTCTAAAACACGTAAAATTGCTTTTTAATATGCACTTTATGATAGGTTAGAGGTTATGTTAGCGAAATGTTGTTTTTAAACTATATCATGAACCTAATTACATGTTGCTTTCTTTATTGATTCAAGGCTTTCGAAGGCTTTTGTATCTCAATTTCTAAGCAGTCAATAATGCAACTTACATGGTGATATTTATGCCTAAAAGCCATGGGTAATTTATTTTTTATTGAATCTTTGTCTAATTTAACAATAAAAGGACGCAATAGACTAGCTATTAATGGAATGTTTTTCATAAATATTTTGCTAGCATAAGTTGAACTCATAGAAAAATCATCTTTCTCACTTTCTTCAACTATTCTCTTTCTTCGTTTATTGAGAATATATGGTCGTTGTACAGTATTTGAAGTGCGTTTTCTTCGATCTGGTTGGCATTCAAATTTAGTGGGAACACACCCAGGTTTCATGCGCACTTGTGACACTGAACCCATCACAAGATACTGAATATAATTATCCATATCATTTGGCAACTGTAACGAGAATAAGAACCTGTTAAAATAACCAGTGGTGGAGGAGAACAATAAATAAATAATTGAATCCTAACCTCTAAAGTGATCGACTTTTAAAAGTACATAGGTACTTATTGTTCAGACAAATGACAATTTCTCCAACCACATCAAGTACACACTATTATAATCGATAAAGGTATAAAGGAAAAACGTACATCAAAATGGTCTTCACAGAAATAAATTGAAGAATTAGGCGATACAATTGCAGGGTCCCGCCGTGCAAGATTTAACCACTTATTTCTCATTGTTTTGTTGTTTGGAACGTAAACGAAAACCTTGTTGGGAGTTTTTATCGATGTGTTAGTACATTTAGGCACTGCACACCACTTATACACTTTAGAATTCATTTTAAAACACAAAATAACTTAATTTGTCTGACTATTGTCGAGTATTTGTTACTGGTTGAGGTTTGTTTACGCGAGGCGTGACGTCACAAGCCGGCGCCATGACGCTTTAAGCGTTTTAGCGCGAAATTTAAAATAACTATTTTAATGGCTAATTATTGCTATT
The DNA here is from genome assembly GCA_002778355.1 of Clitarchus hookeri. NCBI lineage: Eukaryota > Metazoa > Arthropoda > Insecta > Phasmatodea > Phasmatidae > Clitarchus > Clitarchus hookeri. The sequence goes on from NQII01001272.1 coordinate 103,397, forward strand.
AAACCTTAATTTCCTGGAAAAATTATAGATTTTTAGTAAATAGTGGAAGCGTAAGAACATTATTTAATGTATTTTAAAAAATTGTCATCATGCCTATTATCTAGTTTAGGGGCTTTTCTGAAAAACACAATAAAAATTTAACGTCCGACTAATTTTGTAATATGTGCCCACCTAACCTAACAAAACCTAACCCCACGATGGGCGAATCACTATTTTACATTTTTAAACTAACCTAGGATTGTTGGGTTTTACACTAACCTATGATGTTAGGGTTTTAAACTAACCTAGGATAGTAGGGTTTTACACTAACCTAGGATGTTTGGGTTTTATACTAACCTAGGATGTTTGGGTTTTACACTAACCTAGGATGTTTGGGTTTTACACTAAAATACGAATGTAGGATTGCAGGGATTTAAAGGAACCGTAAAACACACCAAAAGAATGTAAATTGACTCACCTAGGTAGGGGGCTGGTATAATTCCTCTGACGTTAATAGACACAAACAAACATATTTCGCAAGTTTTTTTTAATATGTTCTACTTATTTTAACACTACGGCCGCTTCAATATCAACTAGGTAAGCTATGCTGAATTCATTAAAACAACTTTTGTTGGCATAAAACGTTTCGTTCATAAACGTAAACAAACTGTCAGAAACAGTCATCTCACAAACTTGTTCAATTTTTAAAAATATGTTGCACTTATTTTAAAGCGATGCCCCTAGTATATTCGTGTTCTGCATCATTAGTAGAGTAGAAATATATCATAATTTAAAATTTTTATTGTGTTTTTCAGAAAAGCCCCTAAACTAGATAATTACCCGGAGGTCAAATAAAAATAAAATAACTAGGCCTAAATTTGATTTTAATTTATTCACGCAGCTATTATTTGCAGCCTTTATCTATCTATTTCCATTATTACTCTTTTTATTTCTCAATGAGTACGGTATTTAATGTCTATCTCCACTCTAATTAAAGTCCTTCTCAATGTATTTGTTTGGTTATAGTAACTCACACTCGTCATTAACACAAGTTCAGTCTGTCTGTTGCCATCATTTTAAATGTCTTACACTCACACATACAGTCCAATAGTCCCCCCCTGCCAGTCACACTCTTCACTGCACCGGTGCTCACATTCGTAGATTTTACTCCCGCTGGTCACTTCACTTGCCATTCATTTCTCTTCTTGCTCGTCGTTTAAGGTCACACAATCGCCCAAACTCCACACACTCATCAACTCCCAGCTTGGAAGCTCGACGTGCTTTTATAGTATCAGCAGCCAATATACAGAATAAGCCCCGTGTCACGCTGTGAGAGTCAACGACGATCAAAACCAGAATATTCTTCAGATAAACATGGAAATTCAATCAGTTGAAGGTCGTGAGTGTGCGAGCCACAAAAGATTTATCGTAGCGGCACACTTTTCGTAACAAGATATGTCCATCTTGGCTTTTCACTTGCCTGTAATTCAAACATCCCTTGTGACTCGCCACCTGCTATCCTATCACTACTCTGTCCTTCTCTTGTGCTTGCTCACGCAGGACAAAGCAGGGAGCATGTAACACTGTCCCCTCCTCAAGTCTGTTCATGCCAAACAGATTCTGTAACATACGGACCTTCATAGAGCACCAGTCGGTCGATGTGGACAACTTGCAGCTTCGCCCGAGAGCCTCTATGACAATCAGAAATACCTTATCATTGATCTTATTCAGAATCCTGTAGGGGCATTCTTAACATTTCTGTAGCTTCGGGCAGTACCCTTTTCTCCTCTGTGAGTTGTACAGCCACATCAGTTGTCCTTCTTGAAATACCTCACCCGACATTCTCCTATCATACTGCATCTTCATCTAGTCACTACTTATTCTGAGATGCTGTCTAGAAAAGCCATGATTGTCAACTAATCTGTTACGTAATTTGCTGGCATAATCAGGCGCTGCAACTTTCTCTCCTGTTGGTCTGCCAAACAGCAGGTCAATATGAAGGCGTAGCTCTCTTCCAAACAGCATCCTTGACGGTGTTACCCATGTGGACTTGTAAACTGCCGAGCAATAAGCAAGGAGAAACAATGGCACCTTTGAATCCCAATCCTTTTGGTTGTCTGCGATGAAGATCGACAGGTAAGAATATGGTTAAGCCTCTTGACCATTCCATCCGACGGAGGGTGTAAGACTGTAGTGCTAGTCTTTTTCATACCCAGAATCTTTTTTACCTCCTGGAAGACAGCAGTTTCAAAGTTTCTTCCCTGATCGGAATGGAGTTCTAGTGGCACCCCGAACCACGAGAAGACATGCTCTATGAGTGCATCGGCCACAGTACGTGCTTTTTGGTTTGGGAGGGGAATGACCTCACACCATTTAGTAATCATGGGCTACCAGGAGGTACAGATTATCTTTCTCTGCGACAGGCAAGGGGCTCAGAATATTGACTGCCATCCTCTCGAATGGGGCTCTAACATTGTATTTCGGGAGGGGACCTTTTCACTTGGTCCTTGGGTCCTTCCTCGCAGTGCAGGTGTTGCACATTCTGCACCACTTCTCAACATCCTCCAGACAACAAAGTCATTAGAATTTCAGTCTAACGCTATTGAGGGTCTTATTAACACCAAAGTGCCCACTGGCTACAGTATTATGCAGTTCTTTTAAAGTTTTGAGAACCCTGAATTCTGGAAGGACCAACTGTAAGTGTGTGTGTTTTCCGTTATTACTTTCTCAGTTTCTGTAAAGTATACCATTGTTCAGTAGGAGGGAATTCCATTGTGCCCAGTATGCTTTGACTGCAGCACTCAGACTAGTTATCTTTTCCCATTTTGGCAGACAGCCAGCTACTTTCTTTTCTAGTAATGGCTGCAAAGTAGGATCATTCAGCTGACCATTTCTATCGCTCCAGGTAGGTGACCCATCACAAGATATAGAACCTTGAATTCTTGTCCTCCGTACCTTCAGCAATTCACCACACTTTTCGTTCTGGCAATCGTAATGATGACAGAATGGCTCACATGGTGGCCTAGAAAGTGCATTTGCGTTGCTGTGAAGGTTTCCAGAGGTTTGCTGTATTTCAGAGTCATATTTTTGAAGATGCTGTATCCACCGGGCTATTTGACCTTCTGTGTTCTTGAAATTTAGTAGGCAAATGAAGCATGTTCTGTTCTTAGATAAAATGTCTGCCATAAAGGAAGGGGTGGAAGTGTGAAATTGCCTTAACCATGGCCAGAAACACGCTACTTGTGAGACAGTAATTTCTCTCAGACTGCTGTGATACCTTACTGAAATATTCTATTGGTCTTTCCTTTCCATCCTGAACCTGAGATAACACAGCTTCAATGCCTACATCACTAGCATCAGTGTCCGAAATGACCACTACCTTACTTTTCAGGTAACCCAAGACTGGTGGAGATATCAGAATTTCCTTTAACTTACTAAAAGTATCTACACACACTCTGATCCAATTAAATTTACTTTTTGCTTCAGTCAGTTCATGTAGTGGCGTGGCGATCGTGGCGAACCCAGGTAGACTACTGTAATAGGCACATAATCCCAGAAAACTACTCACTTCAGTTTTGTCAGTTGGTGTAGGTCAATTTCGTATTACTTTGGTGTTCTCGGGGTCTGTTCCAATTCCATGGGCTGACAAGACATGACCCAATAAACTAATTGTCTTTTGGAAAAGGTGGCACTTTGGAACTATAGTCTTAAGTTGGTTGCGGCCACTTTCTGGAATACAGAGTCTCAGCATGATAGGTGCTCTTCAAATGTCATTTCTCGTCATGTCATCTAGGTAAACTAGATATAAATCTAAAGGCAGGACTTTTTTCATGAGGCATTCGAAGGCGGCAGGGGCATTACATAGCCCAAAAAACAACTTTGAACTGCCAGGTTCCTTTCATTTGAACACAAAAGGCAGTCTTCTCTTGGTTCTCTGGGGCCACCTCGCAGTGTCAGTACCCACTCTTCATGTCCGAAGTCTAAAACTATTTTGAACGTGCGAGGCTGTTCAGTGTGTTGTATATCCTTGGAAGTGGATAAGAGTCTTTCTTTGTCTCATTATTAAGCTGGCGATAATCTAGACAAAACCTCAGAGCCCCATTGACGCTGATACATCCCTCTGGCATCTTGTAACACTACTTATTCACAGCAAAAAAAAAAAAAAAAAAAAAAAAAAAAAAAAANTTTCTGTTATAAATAAATTTACACTTTTTTTTTTCCTCCTCGTGTTTTACAAAAGTCTTAATTTGTACAGGTTTCCGTATTTTCCAGAAGAGTGGACAACCTAATTCTGATATCCCAAAGGAAATATTACATTTACGTAAAATCCGCGACAGTGTCCCTGATACAGCCAGTAACATAAACAGCAATCAACATGTATCTAATAGAATGCCAGAAGCACGTAGTCCAGTAAATCCACTTAGTTATCTTTATTAAAGTATACATACAGTCAACTGTTATCTAAAACACATTAATGTGGAACTTGTTTAACAATATTACCGCATATACTACAATCGTATTGATTAGATTATATTGTTTAGTAGGGAGAAAAAACAGGAAACAATGTGTGTGTGTGCGTGCGTTCGTGTGCATGTGTGTACACACCGTAAAAAATGCTTTGCATGACCAGGGTTTCTGGGTTAAAATACATGGTCAGTACAGAATACCATGCCATGCTTGATGAATGTTGTAATGCACCTACTGTCCTAGTAAACATCCTTCATGTGCAATCAATTTCAGGCGGTGTAGAATTTTTTTTTTGAGGTGTGTGTTTTAACATGTATGCATACATATGTATATCTGGTGATTGTTATTTTGATGAAATTGTTTGCAAATGATCCGTAGTAATGTTCCAAACTAATTTAAAGGTGAATATGTCACTTTGTGGCATTCCTTGACTCTTAACTGTGGAGTGATTTCTTGGTGTTGCACGACTTAGGTATGTAGAGAATGTGTACGTTCCTCATTCAACTTTTGTAATGTTGTTCTGTAATGCTATGACCATACGCTTTGCATTTGCTTTGAATGGTTGGTATAGTCGCATTATGAATTGTCTTGCCTGCAGCTGATTCAGCAATCGCATTCGGACTCGGAGGCCAAGGAAGTCGACAGTGAAACTGAGAAGTCTGCAGATGTTCTGGAGGTGGAGAATGATGTCAATGACCCAACCCACCGCAAGAAGAAAAAGAAGAAGCGGAGGAAGCCAGAAATTAGGAACAGGAGCAGTCGCCGAAGCAGTGAAGATAATTTGGAGGTGGGTAAAATTATCTGCAGTTTTTCAGGAAAATGTGCATACACGCTATGGTTTTCCTAAAATATTTGTGACACTTGTTCCATCTTGGTCACAGGTAAATCCTATAAAGAAAATACAACCATACCTTGTTCCCACCTCTTGTGTTTTAAACATGAATATGATGAGAAGAGGCTCGAGATTAATAGCAAAAGCTGCTCTTCCAGACAAACAGACATTGTATTATTTTCTTGCTTTTCTGAAGAATAGATAAGGTGGGAGTAGAGTAGTGGTAGAATTGAGATGGAGTATTGTAAGAAAATTCACATACCATGGATGCTCCTATCTTTTAAAGTTGTGCATTTTCATTAATCCCAAATGCCAAATGTAAGAGCAAAATCACCAAAATTCTGGTGCTGGGAAAAAGGCACATGCTAATCAGTTTATGAATACAACTAACATCCATATTATTGATCACATAACAGGACTTGGGTATACAAACATCAGTAAATGGGCTCATCGTAGCAAACATAAATTTTCAAAGCCACAAGGTTATAAAATACAAAATTTTGAGTTAACGTTAAGTGAAAACCCTAAAAATAATAAAAGAATCACACACTAGTCAAAAATATTGTGAGCATTAACCCAATACATATAAGTAGAAAAATGCCCATGTACCAAAAAGGACACAAACACATGAGGAATAGAGTTACGTACCTTGAAAGGACAAGTCCTTCACAGACCTTTCAGTGATATTAGATGCTCTCTTGAATTTGATGCAAAATTTAGGCCATAACTGGCTATCAATCTGGAAGGGCTTTATGGCACTACAGGGTTTTGTAGATTTACTCAAGGAGAGAATGCCTGCTCTTATAAAAGGAAGGAATCTTGTGATTAATTGAACCATATTTTTTTTTTTTAAGATGAGGCTGAAAGGGAATTTTGAGAAACTGAATATTGAAGCAAAATGCCTACCTGAGTGTTGTTGTCATGCTGATGAACTGGACCTGAAGGGTCTGATATCAGTGACATAGAGTTGGGTATTGTCATAATGTGACTTCAAGCAAAGAGAGAGTGAAAGATAGTGAAAGAGAGAGAGAGAGTTTGTGTGTGTGTGTGTGAGAGAGTGTCTAAGTGTGAGAGAGAGAGAGTGTGTGAGAGAGAGAGAGAGAGAGAGAGAGAGAGAGAGAGAGAGAGAGATAGTATATATGTATAATGCTTATACCTTTTCCTCACAGCAATAATTCAGTTTTTAGAAAGTCCGGTTTTTTTGCAAAACAATTTACCAACATTATTATATGAAATTTTTTATTGACTTTTAATTGCCATTTAAAGTAGTTTTGTATATATTTTTTTGAAATATTTATACTTAAATTAACTAGACTGTAAAATTTTAGGAGATTGCATGCTTTATGAGAAAGCTGTGGCAATTTTTAAGGAAGTGCAGCTTGCAAACAACTCAGAAACATTGAGACACTGCAATTCACTAAAATTAAAACCATATGAGCCAGACCAAAAAAAAAAAATGGGGAAATTTACTTACCTTCATGAAGGGATTGCATGAATTAAGTCTTTTTAAAATCTGAGACTGTGGATGTCAAAATTATTTTTTTTTTAATGAAATGGAATTATTCCTTTCATGTTTAAATATCTCGCTTGTTTGTAACCTGTTGATCGACAACATCCGCTTGCTAATGTTAATGATTGGCATGCACAGGCCGGCAGTAAGCAGCGTGCTTCTCTCGGAAGTAAAACTGCTTAGTTGCAAACATAATTCCCACCCTATTACCGAGGTGCCAATTTAAAGAAAAGGGGCCCGGGGGGTTTTTCTTTGAGTAAATATGGATAATTGAAGCCAGAGTTTACATTCCTAGAGTTCACATATAGTAGGTTCATAGAGCCAGTGCTGGGTGGTGTAACATGATAATGGAAGATACACTCCAGGTTGCACTGTTTGTTAAGAGGATAGGTGAATGTTTGTGGGTTACTTTGTATTTGAGGCGTGCCTGAAGGAGTTCCTGGCATCGGACACTCCAGCCACAGACAGCCCAATGAAGCAGCAGCTGGCAGAGAGCTCTGCGCTACTGGAGCTGCTGCAAGTCACCCGCCGACACTTGAACCCAAATAACGAGCTCAAGAAGAAGTTTGGCTCTAAAATTGTTGATTCAGAGCAAAGGTAGGTTTCTTCCTCCAACTTTATTTTGTGCACTTATATTACATGTTGAGATTTCTTTTTTGTCACTTTCATACTTTTATAGGGTATTTTTTCACTGGGTCACGCATTCAGGGAGAAACTTGTAATTAAAGTACTCTGTAATTAAAGTATTGCTGAATGCCTGAAAAAATTGTTAAATGAACAAAATGCACAACATTAAAATATATTGTACATTGCTGTATAAATAGGACGCTGGTCCGAACCCAATCAAACCAACAAGCTTATAAAATTTTTTGGTTAGTTTGGTTAAGGAAAAGCAGGCTGGGTGCCCAAGGTTGATGGTGAAAGAGCTTACTGCAACCATAGCCACAGTAATGGAATGTTGCAGCATTGAACAGGTGGCATAAGTGGAAGCAGTGGTCCTACCACTCGGGTAGAAGCCTTGACTTGTGTAGCAAGTCACTGCCTTAGATCTTGATGATAGGTGGATGTAGTGACCATGTGATATGCAGTAGATGGCTTTAAAGCTAAAGGCAAGGAAATGGCCATGATACAAAACAACTCCATATGTGGTGCCCAGAGGAAGAAGAAAAGAATTTAAAGGAAAAAAAAGTAGTAATGAGTCCTTTGCAAATGCAGAACACAAATGTGAAAAAAAAAAAAAAAAAAACTATTCAGGCACATGCGAATTCTGAATATTTTGGACAGAAAGGAGGAAAATGTGAGAGTTGAGATTTGTTTGTACTTACAGCTGCTATACACACTTCCATTTCAAAGATATGGATAAAAAAAACGTGTTCTCAAATACTTACGTTTGAGAGCTGTAACCCAGCATTGTTATGACAGAAAAAGAACAATTGAAACATTTTTCCAGAAATTATATTGCCTGAATATTAGTAAGCAAATCATTGCATACCACAGAAATATCATTTATGAGACTATCACAAAACAGGCCTTTAACCATTGAAAAAGACAGTATAAATTTCAGAAACTGCTCACTTTTCAGCATGTCATCTTGCAGAACTTTGATAGAGTTGCTTTATAGAATGATCCTAGTGCTGTCACAATTGCATATTATGAGTGGCATGAATAAAATTTGTTGACACCTCATTTTTTTACGTAGAGAATACTTTTGGACAGATTTTTACCCATCTCGGATGCATGCACATCGAAATTTGAAATTTTTCCATGAAGTTTGCGCTCAGTTGTCTCTAGCATGAAAATAACACATTTTTAAAAATTAAATATAAATTAATTTTAGTAGGCAGATGTCTCCTGGAAAAAATTATACCTAAAAGCCTAATACTTAGCCTCCCCTTGTCTTCCAAAATGTTAAAAACATTGAATGATATGAGTGTTTACAGAGCATCGTAAGCCCATGTTCAATTGTTACTGGCATAAAATTAAAATTATTTTTTACGTAGAATATTAATTTAATTCAATAGTCTTTCAAATATAGTGATACTACAGCAGGGTATTTGAGACTTCCCTGGTCGTCAAACAATTACAAATCTGTAACGTTAGACGCTGTGTACTTATTTGCGAGTGAAAATTCACTTTTTGATAGTCTCTTGCGAAAAAACCAAAGCATATTTCAACGAAACAATACTTAATATTAATAAACAGATGCGTTACAAATAAAATTATATCAAAGAAGTGTATCTGCAACTAGGGTTGTACAAATATTCCATATATTGAAACTGAAATAATTGCTGCCTTTCATTATAGTTATCGGTAAGAAATTTTCCAAACGAATATTACATTATTTTGAGGTTATCTGCTATGCGGTCCAGCAACAATTCTAAGAGCTTATCAGTGCACGGAATAAAATAAAATAAAATTAATTTGTTTGAATCACAAACCATATCACTATTTGCAATTTTTTTAATTTGCGAAGCATTTTTTTTTATTACTAGATGTGTTGGACGTAGCGGAAATAAAAAACAGTTCACCACTGCAAGCCTAACCAACTGTTTTATTGTTATAACATCGTGTTGTACTAATGCCAGCAAAAATATTCCATAAACTCGAAATAAAAGTAATTAGTGAAGGTACTATTCCGTCCATTTCACTTTAATATTTCAAACTTTTTAGCATATAACATCAATGTTTTGTATGTTTGCGTAATTGCAGATGCCAATGTCAATGTCGTGTACTTGGATGAACAAACGACATCTCACACTTGCACATACTATAGATATTTCGTACACGGTCGAAGTCTGCAACTAACTACGGTACTTAAAACTTCTTGTGAAAATAATATGGTCGTGATTTACTTAAAAAAGAATATGATGATGGCATATTATTTTGGAAACTACAAACTAGTAATTAACAAAACTTCACCAATGGCACTAGCTAAATTACAAATTGAATTAAGTTATTATTTTTACTACTTGAAGCAGTAACAAACTGAAATTTTTTTTTTGTAGTTGCCACACATGTTCTGCAATTATATTTCTGCGACGTTAATTTTATCAACACTTCTTCTGTTTATGCTGTGTTCTGTTTATCATAATATTTGGTACAAATACAAAATTGACAACGCGGAAGAACTTAATAATGAGAACCACTCAAGTGCAATTAAGTCCGTGTCAAAAAGAAAGAAAAAAAGTGTTGTTTGGAAATTCTATACGCAAGAGGAAAGTGGCGAGGGCGCCAAATGCAATACCTACAAGAAACATATTTGTACGCCAACAGGTTGAGTCCATGCTTATGTTTTATAATGGTTGTCTTAATATTTCACTGTGGCTGAATTCAAATATGTGTGGCAATGCAGGATTAATTCAGTAAAATGTGCATGTATATATGATTATTTTCACCACCATGTGTGCATTTGTAAGAAAATCAGAGTTTCCTCATAATTACCAAAGCATGTGTTGAAATTACAGCATTATTATTTATTTCAGTCAACTAATTATTAATGTTTGTATGTTTAGTAAGCAAATTTGAATATGTACATGTATGACGACCAAGTATATTGCTTCAGATAGTTACAGTATCAGATGTGTGTTAACAGGGAGCACTTCAGGATTAGTTGCCCATCCAACACAACACCCTAAATTAGAGTTGCAATTAACAACACTCAATGAAGAAGAAAAAAAAGCAGGGAAAGTTGCAATAAGCAAGCCATCCTCCAGTAAACAAGTCACTATTGTTGAGTTTTTTAAAAGGAAAGAGGTGTGGTATTCGAACAGCATTGCTACCAGATATTTGAATGAAAATGTTGTCGATTTTGTTGTAAAAGGTTATCGTTCATATTCAGTTGTCGAAGAGCCAGCCTTTGTTGAACTGTTAAAAGAATGCCAACCTTGGTACTTGAGCTTCAGTTATTTCGATAACTCCTTACGCAAGGCTGAAATTGGTGTACAGCCTTTTTGTTGGTATTCAGTGACACTAACATTTCATGGCATGACAATAAACCTAAAGGTCTATTGTAGTCCCCTATACTCTTATAAATGTGGGTAGTTATGCTTTGATTTAATTTACTTCTGTTTAACAGATATTGAATTCATTGCAGGCAGCAATTACTGTTTATTCTAATTTCACGTAACAGACATATCTTCAGGTTATTCAGAACAGTACTAGGTATGACACTAAATTATTGCTGACGACTCTAAAAGTGCAGAACTGGTACCAATTAAACGTGAAAAACCTAGTCATCTGCTATACAGAAATGTATCACAACAAACTGAACATTACATTTGTCACTAAATGCAGAAAAAAGNTTCCTCCTTTTGCTTTTATTTTTTGTACATGTAGATCTCTATCTATGAACTTGCCAAAGGTAATGTTTACTCCTAAACAGAAATGCAAGTGAAGCTCTAATTTACGAGTTTTCATGGTTTCCTATGTCAGGACAGAACTCACATAAATATGCCATTAAAAAATGTATTTTTCTTGAAGTAAATGTTTTAATCATCTCTGGTGCAAAAAATCAAACATTATTTATATGAAACACAAATTTATTTGAATAAGTAAATGTCTTGTGGTTGATATGATAATTTGGAAGGTTATGTGTTCTTATCTGAAGAGTTGTGTGTGTTTGGTCGTGGCAGGAGGCGGAGTCGTGGCCATGGGTACAAAAGGCTGACGTGGCTCGTTACTCCGAGAGAGAACTGGCCAAGCCCGGGTAAGACTGGTAAGTTTCTCTGCCTTTGTCTCGAGTACGACTGTTTGCTACAGCATTGACTGCTGTGGGTACATAATGGAAGAGGCATGAAAATTCAATATTACCTCACCAGGGTTGTGTGAGTAAAGGTAGAAGCCAGGCTCAATGTGTACGGGATCAGATTAATCTTTTATGGAACAAGCTGCTTGCTATCGGGGCTATTTTTTAAAACATCTGGTAATGTTAAACTTAAAAATTAAGTGACATCAAACATTGATAGCTTAGACCATTGGTAGACCCTCAATTTTATGAGTATGGATTTCATTAGCAAAATCATTTTATGAGGTTGTTTTTGGAAACTTTTGAATAATTCCAAAAAAACTCTAGAAAAAAATTGAAAATGTAAGCAATAAATGCATGCATTCACAATGAAAATCAATTAAAATATACAGAGGAGCCCCAATTTTAAGAAGTACCATAGTTTCTGAGAATTACATAGTAAAATTACCAAGTTTGTAAAATTGAAACTGCCTGAATTTAACCTGCCATGATGCAAAAATTATGGTACAAGTATGGTTTTTCACATTAAGTCTGTGTTTCATCATCTCTCATGCAAAGAGGTGCGTTTTTAAATGAAATATTTACACTGAAGAGCCAAAAAAACTGGTATAGACATGCATATGCAAATAAGAGAGGTATGGAACCAGAGTAACGCGATGCGGTCGGCAGCTGGATCGGTTACTGCTGCAACAATGGCAGGTTATCAAGATTTAAGTGAGTTTGAATGTGGTGTTATGGTTGGCGCACGAGAGATGGGACATAGCATCTCCGAGGTAGCGATAAAATTTGGATTTTCGCGTACGACCATTTCACGACTGTACCGTGAATATCAGGAATCTGGTAAAACATCACATCTTCGACATCGCTGCGGCCGGAAAAATATCAAGACAGAACAGACAAACGACTACTGACTAGAATCATTAAACGTGACAGACGTGCAACCCTTTCTCAAATTGGCGCAGATTGGATTTGTGGACTGCCCTGCAGGATTCATGGTGTAAATTGCCTCCTGCATACCTTCAGACATTAGTCGAGTCCATGCCACGTCGTCTTGCGGCACTTCTGCGTGCTCGGGCGGGCCCTACACAATATTAGGCAGGTGCACCAGTTTTTTTGGCTATTCAGTGTGTTTTATTTAATAGCCAGAGTTCTTCAAATTAAATAATACCTAAGAAATGTAAGTGCCACATAACTTTACCACAAAGTCCAATTTTTAATTGCATGCAGTGAAAAAAACCAATGGTTATATAAAAAATATGTACATCAATTTCAATATTCAAATGTTTATAGAATGATATGATACCACATAAGTATATGTATAGCCTCTTGTTGATGCCAAAAATAAATTGAAACAGAGTTCCGTATAACATTCAGAAAGTGCAAGGTCAAGTTTCAGTTTTATTACATCTTTACAATAAAATGATGGCCAGACAAATGTGTGTAACCTCATTGATGCCAAAAAAATTAATTCTAACAGATTGCCATGTAAATTATGCCAACACAAAGTCCATTTCCAGATACTCCTTGTGGGAAAATCAAATAGTTAATTATTGAAATATTAATTTATTGCAATAGTTGAATGTCTTCCAGATAAAATGCTAGCGAGAAGGGTATATACATGGTCTCCTGGCATTGCAAAAAAAAAATTGTTATCATAGCAATGCGTGTATGTCTGTAATTGAGTTCAGTGAACTTCCACCGCACTTGAAAATTAGGCATTCTGTGACAGCAGCTTTCAATTTGACCCAGTTTGACACATCTACAGTTAAGATGTTTACGTTCAAACATGCTAAAGGGGGTAGGGTATTTTAAAAGCACTGTAGACATTTTTTTTTCAGTTTCGTAAATTGTTGAACACAGTAGTTGAATTATGCATGTAGTGGACATCAGTAATTTTTAAAACTCGGTGAAGTACTAGAATGGCAACACTTGTAAATAAATACTCCATAAACAGAAGTATATTTTGAATCAACGTTACTGTGACACTATCAGTGGTTTTACACATGTACCATATGTAATTTTTAAAACAATATTACAGTTGCACAGTTTACTTAACACCTTCTCCGAAGCATTATCAGCATAATAAATACAGTCAGTTCTGAACATAATCTGAACTCAAAATCTAAAAACAAAGTCAAATTATACTAAGCACAAAACATGTCGGAAAGTCACACACCTCAGACACACAAAGACTTAACTGTAACAAGCACATCATGACGACAAAACTAAGGAAGGGTGCTTTTGGGTGTGAAAAAGGCGAGATGTGTAACTCGCACGTTTATTGTCTCCTGTTGCTATGCGTGTGTGATTGGAGCGTAGGAGTTTGAACAAGGGATATAGGAAGATACGAAGTATCCCTTTGTGATGTCATTATCATGCAAACAAGCAAGCAAGCCTATTATTATGCAAGCGATGGATGGACGATACCTCTACCTCACACTGGCTGTAGTTTTCTAATGATTTTTGCTAAATATTTTATGTTTTTAATATTGTAGTTTAAAGTGGCAGCAGCATTATACCTCTTATATTTTACCTCCGTGAGCTAGCAGATATATTTATAATGGATTTTCCTAGTGATTTATTTTATTTTTTCAGGGTGTGTTAAATTGTGTGTTTTTTTTTATGGTTCTGGAAAATTACTTCATAAAATCCAAATTTGTAAAATGTAATTCTACAGTGTTTTTACCAGTATTAAAAGAAAAGTTTTTAATATGTTGCTGCCCTTAATTGGTATACTGCGATATGAAAAACTTAAATTAAAATCCCCATATGGTTAGCCATGAGATTGAAGTTATGGCGATGCCACACTGATAGCTCGGCACCCACTTCCCACCTTGCCAACCATGTAAGAGGTGGAAACTAGGTTACACTTGGCCATGTTGAGTTTCACCCAAGGATGGCTTCGCTGCTTGATATGGTGGAAGCTGAGCTGCTCTTTCACTGATGTTGCGTTATAGGGGCATCTGAGAGGATGTCAGCATATGAGAAAGTGTGTGCATACTTGTACCAAGTGTGGATAATCACTTTATGTTAAGGGTGATGCCTACTAGGTGCTGGACTTCACAAGATAATCTGGGCAGAAGCTGTCTCAACAGCAACATATTTAATTAACCATTTACCATCAAGATTATTTGGTAACAATTTTCCATCTGAGCTATGGTATGGTACCAAACCTGATCTGTCTCGTGTCAGAGCGACATGTCGCGAAGACTCCTTCCCTCTAGGAGCGTGGATTCTATATCCAGGATTACTTGGCGATTAAGTGGTAGTGGTTGGGCCTGACTTAGTTGGCAAGTGGACCACAATACCGATGACTTGGTAGGTGCTGGCTTTAATGAGGGGCGAGTGTGAAGGTTGTCTGAGTGGATGGAGCCTGTTGCAAGTTCAACTGCTTCATGATAGCTGTTAGAGCTGCTGGACGAGGGACTGTGATTTTCATCCGAGGAGGGGTAGGTGGCAGTGGCAAGACGGGCCCCGGGACGGCGAAGCACCCTGGTAGGTAACCTGCTGTGAAACCAGGTCCCACCTGATGTCTGCTATCTGGAGTTGTGCCAACTCTGATTATCCTCTCTGTAGCAGTGTCCTCTTGTAACTTTCCGTACACAAAGGTTGCCCCAAGTCCTGCCACCTGACTGTCTGTTTCGCAATAGTCTTTCTGGGCGGCATTCTGCCCCCCAGCTTGGCGTTGGAAGCATATGGGAAGATAGTTGAAGGGAAGAGATAATGGGTAACTGTAAGGGAAGGCATGTCTGCGTATTCTCAATACTATGGAGGATAACGTGGAGTTGGCCTGGAGGACCAATTGGAAAGTCATATTCTCTCCAGCGCCAGTGCCCTGATGGGTTCGTAGTCCTAATTACTGGTTAAAAGACTCTGATACCGGAAAATTAATTTAAGAAAGCATGCTTGAAACTGGGGAACTGAGATGGCTGGTGATGTGAAATGGAATTGGCTGGCAGCTCCAGCCAATCAGGAAGTAGCTCATAACTCTTGTTTTACCAGTAGGGTTCTGAGTGCCCCTAGCGGCGACAATCAAACGAAGCAAGTTTGTCCAATTGCCGAACTGCTGTCAGTATTCCCTTGTTGGTAAAAGGCCAGCACGACAATATTTACAGCAGTAAATAAACTGCAGGACGCCCTCCCCCCGCTTCTCGTTAAGTACATCGGAAAGCTGGGCAGCTCAGTCATGGCACCTGCTCCACCATCGCTCTTCCACACTGATAGCAGTACCTTACATACCAGGTGGAGGGGGGTCAATTGCTTTGGGAGCCATCTCCTCCCCATTCTCCAAAATAACCTGCTGGTCTTGAAGAGAGCTTGGCTGGGCTTCAGGATCTACCAGTGATGGTGGCTAGCTGCACCTTTAGTGCATGCAGTGGAGGGGCGGCGAGAGACACTTCTTATAGCTGTGCAGCCACATCTGCAAGCTGGCGGCTAACACCCAGCAAGATGCAACCTGGTGGCGCAGCGTAACGATCATCTCCTGGTGGATGCAACTGTGGCAAAGGCTTGCGGGAACGAGACGTCGCCCATGGTACATCAAGGCAATGGCCAATATTACTAAAGAAATGTGGAAGAAATGGAATCCAAAAGTTGAGGAAGTGATTTTTTTTTGTAATGGAGAAAACCCAAAAATAAGGGAAATCACAAACAGCAGGCATATAGTATTTTTTGAGGGAACGGTTTATTTTAAGAAGAAACAAAATTTGTCGGAAAGAGGCCAGAAGTGATTTGTAATAACTGAGGGAGGGGAAGGTAAGCACTCGACAGCTATATGTAAAGAGTTTAGTCAGTACTAAAAAAATCAGTAAGGAAAAAAAACTTCTTAAAACAAACAATGCAAATTATTTTAACATTGCTCTGAAAAGATGGATATGGGAAAATTATAGAAATTAGTGTTGCCCCTCTCTAAATTTAGCACAGATGCCAGAATGAGAGTAAATGGGCATCCATGGTTCATTTCACTGAGATGCATAGATATATTGTATACAATCTCTAATGAATTGTTGTAATGTATTTCTGATTTCTGATACTTTTATACATATTCACTTCATTCTGGGATGTAGACTTTCTCTATCTTTTATGTAGCATTCAATTTAGGTTTTGATAGTACCAAAATTAAGTTTATAAGAGAAGCGAAAATGTATTCAGAGGGGTTCCTGGCGTACAGACTTGTTCTCCCCTCCCCCCCCAAGGGGGCACCTAAAAGCATACCTCTTCCTAAGTTGGAGACGTTGTTTCGCCACTTGTTACACTGTAGATACAGTTAACGATCAATGCCTTCCTTGTTTTATAGTTTATCAAAACATTTTCAAGTTTGTGAATAGAGATAACACAGGAGTACACATGACAGTGAACAACACGGATGTTTGGAGTCGTGGCCAGCAATGACGAAGGAGTGGGGAGGGGAGATCTGCTGTGTCACCTTGCGGATCTGGGTACACTGTCATGGTTGATTGTTACCAAGCCAGACTAGTGTTGATATCAGGACACCACTGCATGTTTGTCAGTCCAGCGTGGTCGAGATTTAGTGTTAATGTTGTTCAACTATGTGTCTACTGGGGCAGAGAAAATTAATCGAAACGGAACATTTAGGGCAGCGGTGGCTGAGCGGTTAGCCTGCTCACCTCCCACCAAGGCGAACTGGGTTCAATCCCCGGCTGGGTCACTCCCGGATTTTCGCATGTGGGAATCATGTCGGACAATGCCGCTGGTCGGCGGGTTTTCTTGGGCATTTCCTGTTTCCCCTGCCATTTCATTCTGGCACTGCTCCAAACTCACCTCGATCACCCTCATCGACTCTCAAAACCTCACTGTTAACAGCTGCCCAAATCTCTTTTCTCACTCACACATGGAACATTAACTTTTGTAGGTAAACTTGGAGGTAGTATGACAAAAGATGAATGTCATAGCTGTTCAATTATCAAAACAATTAAAGTATTTTTACATTGAAAAAAGGTGACAGGAAATACTCAAAATAAAGAAGTATGTAGTGTGTGTATCAGGTTGGTGCAAAATATAGGCCAATGAAAATAGGATGTAAAAAATTTGTTTTACTGTACATGTATAGATTTTAGCCAGAAACTGTTTCTGCTGTTACAGGTTTAAGCATGAAATGCGCACCAGTATTATCTAATGGTATTACGAATTTTGATTTTGAGCACAGCGCATTCTATCAGAAGATTCAATTAAAGTTCTTTGAAGCTGTTGACAGTTACCATCCTGAGAATGTTGTGGTAAGTGTGCAATGCGGCTGTATTTTCATTTGATGAAATATAGTAATTATGTTTTGGTAGTGCACATGAGGTGAAGATAAACAGCGACATTTGCGCTGTGGAAGATTGGGTGGCTGCTGCTCTCTGGAATTTTAGAAACTATAATTAGACAACAACCTAGGAAAAAAATGTGTGGGGGGTAGTAAAACATTTTTGTGGTTATTACCTAGGTTTTTCTACTATAAACTTCGTATTCTTCCACATTGTTAATGTGGAGAGGGTCATAAAAAAAGTCTCATTGCATGATATGTGAAGACGAGAATGTGTGGTGATCAGTGATAAAACCAAAATAAACAACAAAATTCATGTTAATCCTAACTAATATTATAAATGCGAAAGTGTGTGTGTGTGTGTGTGTTTGTTTGTTTGTTTGTCCTACATAGCAATGGATCAACGTGATTTTTAGCACAGAGATAGTTAGAGGGCTGGGAAGTGACATAGGCTACTTTTTATCCCAAAAATATATCTTATTCCCTTGAGAAAAATTTTTTTTAGTATAAATAGCACTCGGGGTACAATGCTGCGTCAATGTAAATTGTTAGTGTGGGATGTAAGCACAATGTCACACAAAAAAGTGATACGAGGCCCTAAACCAAACTCTACAGCATGTATGAAACAATACAGACATTATGGGAGGAATGGTTGTATTACTGGCTGGTGACTTCCGCCAAACTCTACTGGTGATTCAGAGGGGCACATCTGCAGATGAAATTAAAGCCTGTCTCAAGTCGTCAAGCTTATGGGCAAATGTCAAGAAATTCAGCTTGACGAAAAATATGAGAGTACTCCTCGACAATGATGTTGATACAGGACATTATGCTGATACACTATTAAAAATTGGAGATGGGCGGTTAGAAACAGAAGCAGAGGGCTATGTGTCACTACTGGGGGATTTTAGTAATTTGGTGCAGAGTGATACGAACTGATTGCTAGCGTTTACCCAGATCTACAAAGAAATATAAATGACGACCAGTGGCTTTGTAAAAGAGCGATTCTAGCGCAAAAAATGACATTGTTAGTGCTCTGTTCTGTGTTTATGATCAGTGTCTGTCTACTAACAAATACCATTATTTCTCCCTATAAGTTTGTTACTATAACCACGCGAGTGAAGCCGCGGCTAAAAGCTAGTATACAATACATAGAAATTCAAGTTAAAACAAGGTGGAAGAAAGCAAAATCTTACCAAATTATAAATTTGATCTTCAAAAATATTAAGTACTTAAGTACCCATGATTTTAGTTCAAGAGTTGCACTGCATCTCTGTAACTCACTGAAAGAGAAATTAATAAATTTTAAGTCCACAACACCCAGACAGTTGAACTATGCTCTGTAAATATAAAATATGGTGAATAAACAATTATGAATAATTTACATACGTCAATATAAAATTATAGCCGTGTTTGTTGTTTGATTTTCAAACTGGACCCAAATTTTGAGGTAAAACTGATCTGCATTTTCATGTTTATAAATCGGCATTGCTTAATATGTTGGATACAGTGAACTGTTATTAACATGGTAGTTTTGCTATAAGGCATTGGATAAATTAATTGGTGTGGCAAAGACATTAGTTTGTGATGTGATCAGTTGGTAGCATAACATCAAAAATATGGCAATGTGGCAACACACTTTGAGCACATGCTACATGCGGAGTCTATTGTGTGTGGAGGCATGGCAAACACAAACATTATTTTACTGTAGAACCCAGTTTTTATGTTCCCAGTAGGGATGTCAAATTCGATTCCTTGATTCACCCGATTCCTTTGCATTATGAGAATCTAGTGTCTCTTATAAGTTATCAAATGAGGTTAGGTTTAAACTTAGCGCATATAAAGACTCGGCAAACCACAACTCTATGCTTATGTACGTAAGAAAATGTACTTAATGTTTGCTGTAGAATAACAAGTGTAAGTTCCCGTGTTATCTAGATTGTAAATTGAGACTCTCAACACTTATAAGTTATCACGAAATTAGGTTAGCTTTAACCATAGTGTATTTACAAGTCACGGCAAACCACAAATGTATCTAATGCACGTAAGAAAATGTACATACTATTTGCAGTAAATTCCTGTGTTATTATCTCAATAGGAAATTGAGACTATTATAAGTTAACAAAATGAGGTTAGCTGTTACGTTAGTATATTTACGAGTCGCGGCAAAACAAAACTCTGGTTACTTAACGTGAAAAAATTGTTTCAAAAAAACCACCGCCATTAAACATTTTTTTAGTGTTAATTTTCTATTTGCGGTAGAATAACAAATATAACCTTCTGTGTCGTTAACTAAATAGGAAAATGAGATGCACGTTAAAATAAACATGGCCATTACATTTTTTATTAATTTGGCAGCAGTACTCCCAACAGTTATGATTGTACTTCTGCCAACCAGTTCTAATAATTAATTATATTCCCGGGCGTGGTATTTTAAAAATAATTGTGCCTAATTTTTTTGTTTATAATAATAATAAAAAACAACTTGCAATTTTTCACGTAAATATCCTAATTGTCTACTTGAAAACTCTGTTTTGGTTGAGTTGCCAAGAACACTTGCAGACAAGAAGTCGTAGCTACATGCAGGCAGCGGGCATTATATATTTTCGGTTTTGAAAATAATGGCGCATCCATTTGAGGATAATAAAAAATTTATATCTTTCAACATTATTTTTTTACAGCACGTATAATTGCAGTATGGTGATATGATTAATGTTTGCAAGGTGTAAGTTGTAGCAGTCTTGCTTAAACGTATTTGAAGCAATTTTATCATATTTACCTTTACCAAATATTTTAGACCCTTAATTTTGTCCTAGTGGCGTAAGCTACTACTAAAATCTACATCTAAGCTTGAAGGTGTTTCCTTCTTTCTTCTAAAAGTGTGCACGTGGGTAGTGTTATAAAGTTTTCGATGTACTGAGGATTTTATTTACTTAGATGTGAAGAAAATGTCTTGCGATGTGTGGAATTATTTTTCACTTGATGAAAATTATGCTAATTACGCTTTTTGCAGTTTGTGCTCGGCAAAAATTTCACGAGGTGGGGTTAGTCACACAACTTGTAACATGAGAAAACTGCACATAATGCACGGTACCGGTAACTAATTATAATAATTTTGCCAACAGGTTAGTCATACAAACACTTTCCAATTGACTGGGCAGGAACGTATTATGTGGAATTTTTATTCCACCATTGTGGAAGATGCCCCTATTGTGGAAAATTCTGAACTGTCAGCTACTGCTGAAGTAGACAGTTATCTCAGAGAACCAGTCATATAGTTCATTTCATATAAGAAGGCCACTTTCTGACAGTCAGTGAGTGGCAACTTAATATATTGAAAACAAATAACCTGCCATTTACAAAATCCTGTATCAGCTGATGCACGAACGAACAAAAGTTAATATTACGTTGGCTATTCTGAGAGCAGTGCCGAAGCACATCACACAAGCAGAAGATACGCGGATAAGAAAGAGTTCGTAGATTAATTAATACATTTTATTTTACGTGGTCATAAAACAGCAGTTTTTAGTTTTAGAAACGAAACTTCGTGATAAAATAGTAATGTATAGGTGTTCAAAATGAGATGCACAATAAAACGATACGTATCCAAATGTGACGAAAAAATCCAAAGTTTCCAGACTCTCAAACCAGGTGCTGCCATCTTGTGAGTTAAAAGCGCACCATCATTTGCAATATGCCCTTCCGTGCCATCTGTTATCCATATCCCGAACTACACCCAGAAACATATTTTAGTTTTGTTGTTTAAAATAACGTATTCACGCGCATATACAAATAATTTTATTTTCCCGCGAGCTCTGTATAATTTTTAAAGTAACATATATTTCGTGTACCGCGTTTACGAACGACCCTACACACGTCCAACAAGATCCGTTTACGAATGCAGCGTCACCCAAGCAGTTCACCAATTGCCACACGGAGCAGCACCTCCTGGACGCGCTGACTCGCCACATCAAAGCCTATTCTTGACACGCCTGTTGATGGCGAATGGATACATAAACGAAAAGGCGCGGCGATTGTCAACTGTCAAGAATGTGGCCTTCTTATATGGTACACAGTATATCACCAGATACTGATATGCTGCTGTTCTGGAAAAATAAAGTTGAATTCCAGAGGCTGAGGGCAGTCGCCAGGAAGTATCTGCCTAGTCAGTCATCTACAGTTTTTTCAGAGAGACTTTTCAGCTCGGTGGGGTTAATATGTGACCAAAAACGGAACAGACTAGACCCAGAAAGGGTTAAGATGCTGGTCTTCTTACACAAAAATTTGTGAATGACAATAATTGTTTATTTCTCTTATTTCAATTTTTTTATTTTATGATAAATTTGTGTTTAATTTTTTTTACCAGATTTAGCATACCAAACTAAAGGTTACTTTTAGATGGCAGCAGAGTCGCCGCCCGACCCAAGCCCAAGGGGTGGTGGCCAAAGATAACCGAATGCACACGAAAGACACGCCAGCCAGCAGAATATAATGCAGTGTGCCCAGCGGGAATGAAAGTTATGGTGAGGCAGCTAACCCTAGCACCATCTAGTGCTAGGACTCTGCTAACCCCTCCTCCCTGAGGAGCCGACATCGCCAGTTAGTCTCTCTCAGCAGTTCGTCTTGTTGGCACCAGTCGTGCTAAGGCTCTCT
The DNA here is from genome assembly GCA_002778355.1 of Clitarchus hookeri. NCBI lineage: Eukaryota > Metazoa > Arthropoda > Insecta > Phasmatodea > Phasmatidae > Clitarchus > Clitarchus hookeri. Next base: position 125,844 of record NQII01001272.1, read on the forward strand.
GCTCTCTCTTCCTCCTCGTTAGGAATCACCCAAGTGATCACCAGTGACCAACGCCGGACGTTTTCAAGCACGTGCTGCAGCCCCGAAGAGTTGAACTCCCCCCCCNCATCAACACACACCACCCCATCTCCCTTTAAGTTTCTTCACGACAATCCAGTTTCAGTTATAGTCAAAGTTGTTTTAACGGCTACCTGTAATCCCAAAATGTGAAAATTACAAGGTTTTTAAATTAAATATAAATGTATTTTTATAGGCAGGTATCCTCTGAAAAAATTGATACCCAAGAGGCATTTACAGAGCAATCCTTTTTCTCCTAAAATGTTAAAAACATTGAGAAGAACAAGGTTTTTTCTAGCATTGGAAGTCCATATTCAGTTGTCTGGCATAATATAAATATGATTTTTGTTTGGAATATTAATTTAATTCATTTCAATAGTCAGACATTTTCTGAATAAAATATCACAGAAGGGTATCTGCAAACTTCTTTGTCGCCAATCAATTACAAAAATTGTAAAAAGTTCTTAATTGCTATTTTGGTTTTCGAGGGCCCTTTAAAAGTCCTTATTTTCTTGAATGGTCCTCCAAAAGTCCTTACTTTTTAAACAGCCCTTGAAAGTTCTAATTTTGTCTTTAACGGGAATGTACATCTTTGTGTGATTTTACCATGTGATATTTGTCTTCAAACACGCCAGAGAAGTGCATCTTTAATATATTGTGGCTCGAGGAAGAACTGTACCAAAAATGACTTTCTACCAATACAGACAAGCGCAAGGCAAGATGTCAACTATGCGGTAAAGTGTTCAATATAGGCAGTATGGGCGATTGAGCACAGTCCTTAGAAGTCCCTATAAAGTATTTTTTTTTCTTTTGATTTACCCTCAGGAGTTCGAACTATAAATTATAGAAAGATAGTAGCTATAAATTTTGTTTTATATTGTGTTTTAACTTGAATTTCAGAATAATGTGATGTATTAATTTTGGTTTTATCACTGTTAGCTAAGTTTTCTCTTCTGATGAATTCTGGATGTGTGTAGCAGTTAGTGAGGTGTGTGTGCATGGGCGCAGGCAGTTAGCCACAAACACCCGTACCATGTGGACACGCTGATCCAGCTGTCGGACCTCTGCAAGCTGAGCGAGGACTTGCAGATGGCTGCAGAGCTGAACGAGCGGGCACTGTACTGCATGGAGAGTGCCTTCCATGCCAACTTCAACCCTGCCACCAGCAAGTGTCGTCTCGACTACCGCAGACAGGAGAACAGGCAAGTACAAACTCTGATAGACAACAGTGTATCTTGCTGCTTGAAACTGTTGTACATGCGTACCACCTGGCAGACCATAAGTTAGTCTTATTTTAGATTTAGACATGGTGTACGTCATAGGTATTTTTACATGCAGGTCATTACTAGGAATGTAACGATTCCACTTTTCCTCAATCTCGATGCCGATACCACTCTCAATTCCAAAAATCGTGATTATTTTAGCTACAGAAAATTACTTTACAGAACTAAATGCTGTATAGGAGGGTGTGAAATTTAATTATTTAAACTAGGCCAATGTTAGTAGTAGGCCTATTACTAACATAAATAATATAACACAAACAGTGGGAGCATATTCATATGAAATTCCAAAAAGTTCTAGAGGCATACGAGATAATATTGAAAACATACATATATGTATATATACACGTATATATTTCGTCCACATAGTTTATTCGAAAATATTTCCAAACCTCACTTGCCATGATAAATGTCCACCAACACATGAAATTATTAAAAAGTTTGCAAGAATAGCACAGTGAAAACGCATTACGTTTTACAACAAAAGGAATCTTTTCATCACAGGGAACTGATAGACTTAATAATACTATAACAGGCTGGTTGGTATTTACCATAAACAAAACCTAGCTAGGCGGGATTAGAGATTTTGAGCCAGAAAAATTTTGGGTGGGGTTGAAAATAAATTTTTCCACGAGAAAAGGACGAGATTGGAAATGCATCATTAGTAATGGTTCCTGAATATCTGTTCTTACGAATGAGGTATCTGTACGAATTGGATGCAATATGAATGAGGTTTTAGTGTGTGTACAAGTGATTAAACATTAGGCATAAAATAAGTTTTCTATAAAAAATTTTGCATTGTCGTGTTGAAGATTTTAAAAGTGCACACTTATTTACAATGGAACTCTAAGTAATAAAATTAATGTAGAACAGCTATAATTTAGTACATTATTAATCCAAAAGTCACCTGCAATTGGTTATTAACTTTTTAATTCTCTAAAAATTTTTTGTATATTTATTATATTCTCTCAAGAGGTTTTGCTTTGTAATTTTGAACTCAATCTCCTTTCTATATTAATGCCACATGTTGTATTTGTGACAGTGTGTTTTGTGATGTGTGTGTGCAGGGCCTTGTACGTAGCATTGTTGAAGCACATAATGTTTGTGGGGCAGCGTGGCTGCCACCGTACAGCCCTGGAGCTTTGCAAATTGCTGCTGTCGCTAGACCCAGAGGGCGACCCCATGGGGGTGTTGCTGTGTGTCGACCTGTTTGCCCTGCGCTCTCACAGCTACCAGTGGCTGGTCGACCTGAACCACCTGTGGGAGTCGTCCCGAAACCTCTCCCAGCTGCCCAACCACGCTTTCTCCCTGGCCATGGCGCACTGGCGCCTGGGGAGCAACCATGCTGATGCTCTTCTGCAGAACACGCTGCTCATGTTCCCCTCAGCTCTGCCACTGCTGCTCGATAAGTGCTCCGTGCAAGCTGATGACAAGATCGCCAAGCACCGCTTCTTTCAGTCTGGCTATTCTGACAGGTACCATTTTTCCCTTGTACTCATTGTGTAGTGGGGTGGGTGTTGACTGTAGAAAGTAATGAATTTGTGTGTTCCATTACACAAAACTGCACTCCGCATATTTTTTTGTCCATTTTATTTTATTTTCTAAACTGGTGTAAGAATTTTATTTGGATATTTGTTCTGTAGTATACCAGAAATAGTACTACATTTTTTGTCCTTATTTCTGCGCAAAATATTTAGGGTAAAAGTGATATTATGCATGTGTGAATGATGTGAATATTGTGAACGAAAAGCTGAATTGAGGAACTCTGATTTCACAATGTTACCTACCAGTTTGAAGGCACAAGATATTTGTTGTAATAGGTGCTCAATGAGGGTATTTTAAAGCAAACGTTGGTTTTGTATGAATAATATAAAGGCCATTTCACACATTCAAGTTTTGCTTCAAATTACATCCAATTTTTATTGAATTCAAATCCTTGAACATTTGATGTCACATCGACGTACCAACTGCAATCGTTTTTCCTTTCAGGAAATTCAAAGATTTTTGTTCTGGACATCTATATTTTCGTGAATTCAATTTTTCATCCACAGACTAGAATGGTTCCTAGTTAAATGTACCAATAAAAACTAAGTTATATGAGAAGTATGTACAAATTTAATAACGAATAAATTATTTTAACACAATATTTGTAGACATAATTTTGACAGACTATGTGACCAACCCACACACTATATAAACTGTAATTGCTCTCGTTTGCGAAGTACAGTGGACTCTCGATCTTTCAAGGAACTGTCGAAAAATTTCCATACTTCCAGAATTTTGGTAGATGAAGGTTTGACATGTATATCAATAAAATACAACTTGTAATATAATTAAACTTCATGTTGAGTGTAATGAGAGCTGTACATTATCTGTGAATAAAGTTTAAGTAATAAACACAATTAAAATGAGAATTTTTAAAAAAAGTTATCTGTAGTGCTACTATTGTAAATACAGTAAATCTCAAGACGTTTCTGAAGGGACTGAAAAATTTGAGCTTATTAACCAGGAAAACCTCTTAAAAGGGTCAAACTACTTACGTGTTAATAGACCAGGTGAAAATTATGTAAGCTTATTAAGTTGGAAACCTTCTTAAGTGGGAACTTCTTAACAAGGCTTTTCTGTAATACATTTAAAAACATTGTACCTCAACTCGTTCAAACACAGAATATAACATCACAAATACTGTATATAATTGATTGTAATCTGACACAGAATGCAAGCCGTCCTCAAACTTTAAACTGCTCTGAAAAAGAAAATTATATGATATTGAATTTTAAATATTCTACGCACACCACACGGTGAGGTTATTGACCGCGACCAGCTGGTGTGTTCACGGCGGGTAAGATAGAGAAGGGGAAGCCCAGACGCGAGAGGAGTGAAACAATCTACCCCTTCCCTTCCAAACCAGTTGGCACACCAAGGGAGGGCGTAAGGACATCAGGCTGGTTGCTAGTGAACTAGCTCTCTCCCTTCAAGCTGTGTAAGATGAGGAAACGAGCTCCGAATATCACCGTGGATAGATGAAGCTTACACAATCCAAGCCACGTATCTTGATCAATCTACACTTACATTGGCGATGCCGTGCTCGCATCGCTTTACAAATGTATAGTTGCAGTAACTAGTAATATTTCACTTTAAAAAAGTGTGATTTGAGACAGAGAATAATAGTAAATGTGATTAAAATTTATTTCTTTGCTGTCTTTAATAATAAATTGTTCAAAACCACGTCCTCTGTTTTTCACGTACACTTATGCCTGTTTGCAAGTTACGCTGCACTTGAACTTTGTGCTTACGCATTATTTGATGACAAAAGGTGTCAAATATGCCCTTCCAGAATATCTACAATCACTGGCGTGTGGGGTGGAAGCAAACACCCACAGCTGAGAGAGAGAGGATGCAGCTCCTTTTTGCAAGACAGCTTGCCCTCTTGATGGCATGTAAGGGGAGGAAGAAAGGTGTGCAGCTGAGAGAGAGACAGCAAGAGGAGAGAGAGAAAGAGAGAAAAATAGAGAAAGAGAGAGAGGGAAATAAAAAGAGAAAAGGATGATAAGGGGATGGGGGTGGAATGGGAGAGGGAAGAAAGGGATGGTGTGGGCAGAAAGGGGGGGAAAGGGAGAGAGCGTACACAAGGATGTCATGCTGGTTACCAGGTAACCGCCCTCTCCCTCTTACGTCAGGCGTGTAAGGTGAGGGAGCATAGGAATACTGTTCAGCAGTGATAAATGAATTTCACATCCAGTTATTATAAGCTTGCATAAACAACCAGCTTAAAATGATCATTGCGGGAAATCTTCAGTGACGAGACCAAAATATATTTTGATAGAGTTGATAAAAATCATGATTTAAAAAAATAATTAAAATAATGGGATTTATTTGATTTAAATCAGATTTTTTTTATTTATTTACATATTAAATTTTTTACAAATTAAACACAGTAAATTTTTCATTTGGTAGTCAGTTATTATTTTTAAAAAAAATATTAATTTTTGTTTATTTTAATTGTATTTTAATTTATAAAATAAAAAAGAATCAACATTGCAGTTCTACTAAAATTATCAATATTAATCCCATTCAAACAAAAATCAATGAAAAATTAGCAAAATCAATGACTTAAAATTGACAAAATAAGTTTGGCTGGTTACATAATTATTTTTCCCATTCAGGTTCTTTAAAAGGAAAACTAATTTGGCTGCCTTCTCGGTGCCTAACATATTTCTTATTTTGGTATGCACCAAATTAAACGTTGAAAATATTCTTTCCACCCCAGCGGAAGATGCAACAGCACTTAGCAGTTACTTTATTATCTGTAATTCTGCTTCAGTTATAAATTTTTTCATGTTGTGGATTGCCAACCACCAATCAGTAGGGGCAATTTTCTGTATGACTTGTTCATCAACTAATACTCCAGTGAAAGGCTCAACTTTTGCATTCAAACGAATAATGGTATTCATCAAACTGGTTCCTGTCTCTCCATAGTTTTCTAGCAAAAATTGTAAGGTTGCATCACTTTCGTCGCTTGACAACTTTTCTTGTGGCAGTTTTGGATTCACCATGTAAGCTAGATAGTGAGTCGGTGTCATCGCTTGGCTATAACGTTTCTTGACAATCTTTATTTGAATTTCTGTATGGTTTTGGAATTAATATCAAGCACGTATGGAAAGCATGAATGGTGGAGAGTGAGGATACAATGTGTAAAAGGTTTTGAAGTTGCGTTTTATTTGGATAAGTATCGTTTAATTGTGCATTTCATTTTGAACACCTACATGTTACTACTTTATCACAAAGTTTAGTTTGTAAAACTTATCACCACTATTTTGTGACCAATCAAATGAACCGTAGAACCGTGAAATTTGTTTACCATACGTTCATAAATGTTCAATGTGATACCATGAGCAGCCCGAACGACATCTACGCGATAATCAAACTTGTTCCACACTCTTGTCATCATGTCCGATGTTACGGTTTGGATGGCATTCGTAACACACTGTTTGAGGTGGTGAGGGAGTAGCGAGCTCGCATTCGACACGTCAATGTGAAGGGGACGGTCTGATGTTTCCTTTGTGGTGCGCCACCCCATTGGCACCTAGCTGTTTGCGGATACCTGAACGAGACGTTGCTGCAACGCTGGATTGGTTGAGGAGCAGCTGGTGACCAGGCTTTTCATCACTGGCCCCCAAGAAGCCCGGTACTTACACCGCACAATTTTTTTCTGTGGGGGTACATAAAGGATCAAGTGTTTCGTCCACCACTGCCGGCTAACATTGACGACCTCAAAATGAGAATTATGGACGCCTTCCAAACCACAACACCGGATATGCTGACAAGAGTGTGGAATGAGTTTGATTATCGCGTAGATGTGGTTCGGGCCGCTCGTGGTGGTCACATTGAACATTTATGAATGTATGGTAAACAAACTTCACTGTCCCACGGTTCATTTGATTGGTCAATCAAGGTTGTAGGTTGTTTGGTTTTGATATTATAGACCTTCAAAGTTGGGGTTTTATACTCATCCTGTACATTAAACATCCTGGAATGTCCTGGAATCATCAGGACTTTTTTTTTTTTCCAAGGCCCAGTAAGTACCTTCAGGTGCCCTCATTTAAAGTATATTTTTGTAAAAAATAATAGTTTTATTCTTTGTTGTTGGCTCCTTGCATATTCTAGATATTTGTTCAATGTTTAACTGCTGTTGCTATTTTTTTTATGGATGCTGGCATAGTTCTATTAAAACACTTCTTGGCTGAAAAATGCTTTTAAAAAAATATGAAAATAAAGTAAGTCACGTATTAATCTTAATGATGGTTTCAATTGGCAAGCAGGTGCTAGTACATTTTAATTAAATAACTTTTAATTGGTTTCAAACTTATTCATTTTAAAAAGTATTTCCATTGATTTACGTAGAATTTATTTTATATAGGTAGCAGAATGTGAAGTAGTTTTCTGTATGTGTTGGAGAAAAATATATTTTTTAATATTAATACTTTATTTTCATACATAGTTAGTATTTAGTAAATGCATTTCTATTGTGAGCAGTAATTAGTATATTTAAGGTTTGCTTGGTGTGGAAAGTGGACTAACATTACAGGTGTGGTTGTGTTGCAGCCAGTCGCTGACACAGCTAATGCAGTTGTTTGTGCACCGCAACCACCTGCTGTGGAAGGACAAGGCTGCCTTGGATTGGTTGATGGACTGTGCTCTGAAGGTGGTGGGCCGCGTTGATGCGGGCGACCCCCTTGCCGCAGAGTACAAGGCCAAGAGAGAGCTGCGCTACGTGAAGACCCCCAGGAACGTGCTAAGACACATTTTGCTCTCTGACATCAAGGAGGTTCCTGTAGTGCTGCCCGAGGTTCGTACATAGAGTAGCGGGAGGAGAACTGAATTGTGCTTTTTTAATTTTACTAGATTTTACCGGATTTACTGATTTTGACCAAATCGACGCTTACCTCTGCTAGCCTCGATCACACATGAGGGGGTGGCGTGACGTCTGACATTAGGGCGAACAATCTTGGCTGACGTGTCCATGGGTGACCCGCAACGGGGGCTGTACTTGTAGACTCTCATATCAAGTTGTTTCAGGGTTCAAATCCCACCTGTGGTCACGTGATGATACGTACAGATGAGGTAAAGTCGTGTTTATATCTATGTCAAATAAGCTTCTCTCGTCAATTGCCCCTTTCCCCCTCCGTTGCAACGTAGACTCATCTGTACGAAAAAAAATTTTGGTGGGAATGATATAGTACTGTCACTTGCAAGAAAGTCGGGTAGGCTTCTGTAGCGCTCCTCTTTGTTCTGGGCTCGGGGTTGCGGCGTGCGGCATGACACTTTCACTCTTGGCGTGGTGTAGCGCTGCCTTTCTCTAGGGTGCCAGCTGGCTGGGTGAGCGGCTGACTAATTGGTTCTACACCCTGGGGAGGATAACTGTCACGCGGTAATGGCCCGGTGTCAGGTGAATGCTCACGTCCCTTTGTTTCTTATTTAATAGCGTGTCGCTCACACAAGTCAGCTGAGGACTGTGTTTATATGTAAAAATCATTTTAGATATTGTAATCCGGAAGGAAACAACTTTACAAGTGGCACGAACAAATACATTCAAACACTAAGAGTATTTACGATTCACACTCTTGAGGGGTGTGTCACTTCTGCTGGCTTTACGTGCCATGATGCTGAAGGCGTGGTAAATTGGCTCTGCTCTGTAGCCTCCTAAGGGTCGCATGGCAGGTAGTTTTACGTGGGACACGGTTCTAAGTGGTGCTATATTAATCAAGAACGAAAGTTTGAGGGGTGTTTTTGAAAGGGCACAGCGCCCCTCCCTTAAGGGTTAGAAGGCTGGAACAACATTTGTGCACACCTCTGAACCTTCCTCTTTCGAACCCCCCCTCCCAGTCGCCCCTCACTCCGCCCCCCCTGGGAGGAGATAGCCGGTCAAGGGGGGGGTGTTTTTGAACTTGGGTTAAGGCTGGAAGCCGCATTTTTCGGCCGATTTCGCCGAGATTTGAGGGGGGATTGTCACTTTGGCCCTTCCCTCGGCCGTGGGGTCAGTTATGCCCTTTGGTAAAATGTTGGTACCCCGGGGGGGGGGGGAAATTATGTTTTTCGGCTCTTGAAGCCACAGTTTTCGGCCGATTTCGATGGGATTTGATGTAGGGTGGTTGTCTTTGGCCCCTCCCTTGGCCTCTGAGTCAGTTATGCCCTTTTGGAAGAATAATGGGAACGCGGGTTGAGTGGGGGGGAGGGGGAATTATGTTTTTCGGCTATTGAAGCCACAGTTTTCGGCCGATTTCGATGGGATTTGACATAGGGCTATTGTCTTTGGTCCCTCCCTCGGCCTATGGGTCAGTTATGCCCTTTTGGAAGAATAAAGGTAACGCGGGTTGGGGGGGGGGAGGGGGGAGTTTTGTTTTTCGGGCCTTCAAGCCAGAGTTTTCGGCCGATTTCGATGGGATTTGAGGGAGGAGTTACTCTTAAGACACACCCTTGATTTAAAGGTAGTTAGGCCCTTTTGGATAAAAGTCAGTACCATAAAAGTGTACCATAATTGTACCATAACTATCGTACGAGGTCAGTTGGTCCACATTTCGCGTACCATAATTATGGTACGGTGTACCATAACTTGGGTATTTTGTACGATAATTCAAAAATTCGTACCATAATGGACTCTATACAATTCCAGACCCCTAGGAAAACATTAAAATAATAAAACTCTTTCAAAAAAATTCAAAATACACCCGTTTACCTGCCTAACCCAAGAACAGTGAACCCGCGGATTCCGCGGGCCGTTTACCTGGTAATACTAATAATGATGTACGGACAACCTACATAAAAATTAAAACATGTTACCTCAAGACATACAATTGCACTTCAATGTATTTACAACAATTTTTTTCTTTCGTTGGAAAGTACTTTAACAGGTGTTGGCCCGGATTTATCTCCACTTAACAAGGAAGTCTGTGCTTCGGTAGGAGAATTGCTTGAGTCGCTGTTTATCACTACAATGTGTTGTACATCGTGGTTAGATATGCACTGTCACTTTATACTGGTACTGTCTTGGCAGATTATACACGTAGCACCATGTCAATTAGCTAGGCGTGACTATGTTTATTACATTATACAGTCTGTTTTAAAATGTTTGTACCGGTTTAACTAATGTCACAGGTAACTGTGATTTACAGCTGTTTGAATAATGTTTGCTATACTCGTCGCTGATAACTGGCAACAGCAATTAACCGCGGTTTTAATACGTATGCACACACTGGCTATGGGCGAGTATTTGACAACTCACATCTGTCCGTCATTGTACGTGGATGGAGTCCAGATTTTACAGGGGTGGCCCAGCTTCCTCAAGGTCGCATACTGAGGGTATGGCCATGTGAATTTGGAAGTGGGCCGCCATGGTGACTCACTGTATCTCATTCCAGTTGAGAGGTCCCACGACAGGCGCAGTAGGGCATCTCTCTTGTCGGCTGGCGGGCTGGCTGCTGGGCTCTGGGTTTCCGTCCCCACCAGAGGCCAGCTCGGATCCACCAGGCACCGGGGGACGATCGGGTGCCCTCACTTGAAGGTGTGGTACTGGGGTGGCCGTCAGGGACAGGGAGTCCTCTACTTCTCCTGCCCCCTCAGCTCAGCTGGGCTCATCCTCCCATATGGTAGGTGATGCGGGGTTTGTCTCGGCACCTCCCGGCGTCGTGACCTGGTGGGTGACCGCGTCGTCCTGGGCAGATGCTGTCGGGGTTGCCATCTGAGGCAGGGCTCTTCGGGCAACCCTGCCTCATTGGCGCAGCTGGGCACATCCTCCCATGTGGAAGGCGATATGCTGGAGGTCTCGGCGCCGTCCGGTGTTGTAACTTGAGGTTTGACCATGTCCTCCTGGGTGGACGGGACCTGGATTGCCATCTATGGCAGGGGCCCTTGAGGCTCCCTGCCTCGTCGGCGCTGGTGGGCTCATCCTCCCGTGCGGAAGGCGATGTGTTGGAGGCCTCGGCACCATCCAGCGTCGGGACTTGGTGTGGGTGACGATGTCCTCCTGGGTGGGCGTAGTCGGTGTTGCCGTCTGAGGTAGGGGCTCTTCGGGCACCCCTGCCTGGTCAGCTTGGCTTGTCTCATCTTTCTCTGGGAAGAGAATGGGATGCAGAGATTGCTGACGGGGCTCCCTGTCCAAAAGGCTTCGCCATGACAGCTCGGACCCAGTGGGGGTCATCCGGCCGCGTCTGGTGGCCATCTTGCAGACTAAGTCCGTAGGTGATGAGGCCAAGGTCTGAATGGACATTGCCCCTCGAAGTGCAGACTGTGGTTCGACCCTGGTCAGGGTGGGTTGGATACTCATTTGGTCGGTGTCCAGTCGAAGTTCTGGCTCTCGGAAGGTAGG
>NQII01001272.1:137380-159793 GCA_002778355.1 Clitarchus hookeri
ATTGTCCTCCTTTTCTTCTTCTTCCTCGGCCTCTGGTTCTGATGCTTTGGCCTCACGGTCTAGAGCTCTGCTGGGGCAAGGGCGCTTCTGCCCTCGGGTTACCTTGCAGATATGTCTCCTGGCATCCTCCGGCCAGTATACATCATCCTGGCGTCCCACAATGGTATATGACCCTTGTCTCTTGTCTGCAAGGCCTGCACTGAATTGACCTGTGGCGTTACTTAGTTGGTAGTTGCGGAGAAGTACAGCCTAGCTCATCCTGAAGCTTCTCACTTGGGTTGTGGGTTGTGGGTACGTCCTGTCGATGTACTGGGTCTGGGCATTGCGCGCCCTCGTGGTTTGGGCTAAGGCAGCTAGGCGGTCATCCTCTGGTTGTGGCAATTCTGTGGGTGCTTGCCCTCACTGCCAGTCACCTGGGCGATGTAGGGTTCGGCCCAGAATGAGCTGGCTGGCTGGGGCTGGTATTCATGGCTTCGTTGGTCCTTCTGAGGGTGAAGAGGATAGTTAGTAGGTTTTTTGTCTCAATGGCGGTGGTCCTCTCCTACACTGAGACAGAGGCTTTTCTTGAGTTCCAGATTTCTCTTCTCAGTGGGGTGGTTCTGCGGGTGATATGGGGGAGTCGTCCATGTCTCAACTCCCCAGATTTTGCATGCAGTCTGCCATTTGCGACTGGTGAATTGCCAGCCATTGTCCATCAATATGTGGGTACCTCCAGAAGGGAAATATCTCAGTCTCAAACTTCTGGATGATATTTTGGGTTTCCTGACTGGAAAATTGGTATGTTAACACCAACAGATACCGGTTTCCTTTGGTGCTCTTTGGGTATGGTCAGCAGCCAAGTGGGTCCATGTTGTGTGTGGTCGACAGGGTTTTGCTGTGGGTTGGGATACGGGATAGGCTTCGCCATGACAGCACACCTTACAGTTATTGATGTACTGTAGCATATCACGGCTTATCCCGCCATATGTATCTTACCCCGATGTCCGGCAGTGTTTCCTTAATGCCAGGGTAGCCGGCTTGCAGGTGGCTATGGTGGTGGCGGCAGAGCTCCGCCCTCAGGTTCCCGGATATCCAGATCTTCCACGGGGCCCCCCATTGTCCGCTCTGGGATCAAATGACATCATCCACTCTGGGGCATCTCCTGGAGGAGATGCTGGATTTTCTGGGTCCTTTTGTTTGTGGTTGCTTATCTGGTACCTGCTAAGTTGCAGCCGAAGGTGCTCTTCGTGTTTTCTGGTAGGAGCCGGGGGGGGGGGGTCATTCTTTCCTCATCTTCTTTGGTGCCTTCTTTGAGGTCGACTGGCTTGAGAGGGCATCGGGTAGGTCATTCGTTTTGCCTGGTCAGTGCTGTACCTCAAAGTCAAATTCGGTGAGGAACATTTCCCACCGTCCGAGTTTGGCCTTGGCATTCTTGGACTCACGCAACCATTGGAGGACTTTGCTGTCGGTGCGGAGTATGAAGTGTCTGCCTTTCAAGTGGTAACGGTACTTTCTCACCGTCCAAATTACGGCGAGACACTCCTGCTCGTTGATATGGTATTTCTGCTCGGTCATATTGAGTTGGGTGCTTGCGTAAGCGATGACGTGAGGCTGGCCGGCAGGGTTCTCTTGGAATAGGACTGCTCTTAGCCCGTTCTGGCAGGCGTCCGTTTGTAGTATGAGAGGGCTCTCCTCTTGCGGTCTGGATATTCAGGAAGCTATGCTTCAGGGTTAGGAAGGCGTTGCGGTGTTCTTCTCTCCACTGCCAACGTGTTTCCTTCTATATGAGGGGGGGAGGGATGCCATCTGTCTGGCTATGTCGGGCACGAAATCGCGTAGCCAGTTATGTAAGTGTAAGAACCTGCTTCTTGTTGATTGGTTCCTCGGCCTCGTCAATGGCCCATATTGATGCCACTTGAGGGTAGTTCCCCTCTGGTGTGACTTCATGCCCTAGGTAGTCAGTAGTAGTCTTTCCAAAGTGACTGTTGGAAAGCTTGCAAGTTAGACCATGCAACTCGAGTTGCTCCAGGACTCTCTGGAGGTGTCCGCAGTGCTCCTCCCATGACTTTGAATAAACAATTATGACGTCGAAGTATGCAAAACAAAATTGCCCTACAAAACTGGTAAGAACTTGGTGGACATGAGCCTCTTGAAGGTGGCGGAAGCATGCTTGAGTCCGAACGGCATTACTCTGAATTTGCAGGGTTTCGTCCTCTGGAGTGGTAAATGCAGTATACTTCTGGCTGCCGGGGTGTACCGCGATCTGCCATTACCCTGACTGCATGTCGAGAGTGCTTAAGTTTTTGGCTTCCGCTATATCTCAGAGAGTGTGGGTCACGTTAATGACTGGCGGTGCAATGGGGCGTGTCGTGTCATTAAGATCCTTTTGATTTACGTAGAAATGTAGCTGCCTGTCCTTTTTCGGGAGTAATACCACACGTGAATTATACGGCGAATCAGAGGGTTCCACGATCCCCTGCTCCTTCATCTCCTGAAGTTGGGTCGTAATAGGGTTCCGCCTCCGGGCAGAGACTCGGTATGGTCAGTTATACACTGGTACGTCAGTGGTGGGCCAAATCTCATGTTGGATGCTACGTGTCTGGCGTAGCGATTCTCCTTGGCCGAAGGCTTCCGCATGGTCTACAGGATTTGCCTAAGTTCTGCGAATTCCGGTTCAGTTAGCTGGTGGTGTATATTTTCGGGAGCAATTGGTGGTGGGATTGCCGCGTCGTGGCTGTATTCCCAATTAACGGTCACCCAGTACTTGTCTCTTATATATATGCGCTGTTGGCCGTGGTCCATCATGCACTGCTGTTGGCATAGCCAGGGTTGTCCAAGATCGCTGCTTCCGTGATGTTGGGTGAAACTACAAATTTGGCTGGGTTTATGGGATGGTATATTCCCATGGTCAGGATGGTGTGAACGTCAACCTTGAGGGTCTCGTGTTGTGCCATGCGTACGAGGTGGATTTGATGGTGAAGTGACGCTCTATGTGCAGAGGTATGCACGTCGCTTCTCAGGAAGATGCCTGTGGCTACAGAATCTAGTAAGGCTAGTATTATATGCCCATTAATTTTCACCTCTATGTGGGGGGCTTCGGGTGTTTCACTTTCCTCATCTAATCTCTGGAGGCCGATGGGCCTGTGATCCCTGGTGGTGGTGGCGGCCCGTTTTGCACCCTGGCGGCTGCGTTTCCTACCTGGTTGGGTTCTTTAACCTCCGTGTGCCTCTGCAGGGTGTCAAACGCCCGGGTTCTCCCTTACCCCACCTGCCCCTGGACTGCCTGACAGGGCAGTCCCAGTTAAAGTGCCAAGTGCCATTCCGTGCAGAGCCAGTGCTTTGGGAGCATCTTGATTGGTGGAGGGGGCGGGGAATATTTATCTTTCGCTTAGGCTGCTTATATGGCTCTATTCTTACTGGCACGTGGCTTGTCTAGCAGCGCCTTTGCCTTGTAATTTTGCTCTGTTTCCCTTGCCTTCTCTACGAGCTTGTCAATGGTATGTGGCTTCTGGATTTCTAACAGATTACGCAATTTGGAGAGGATCATGCGTGTAATGTGGTGCACGTAGTTCTCCTCGTTTCCCTTGGGGAAGATCCTTTTGTACATTTGGATCTTTCGTCAGATGAATATCTCTGCCTCTTCACCGGTGGTCTGGGTTCAGCTGTGGAATTCAGTTGTGAAATGAACTATAACCTCCTTGCCAGAAAATTACGTGGTGAGGCGGGAACACAGCTGCCCCACTCAATGATAAATTCCCAGTATTTCGTCTACCATTGAGGTTGTAATGACGCAATATTCTTAATTTTTCGGGACACTGGTGTAAAATTCCTTTGTATGTATGAAGCTTTGGAAAGCTTAGTAATATTTTATCGGGTTGGAAGTTTAAAGCCGTGGTGGCTCGTTTCCCGGGTTAGTTTATCCGGCAGACGTGTGCTTTTGTAGGTTATTGGGCGGACGTCTGCTGTTTATGTTTTATCAGGACGGTTACAGTTTTCGTTTCGAACTTTGGTTTTTTGTTAGGCGTCAGCATTAATTAGATATTTTCCGGCTGCGTCGTACAAGTTTTGTTGTACGAGAGGTTCGTTTATGTTGGCGGCGCAGTCGTAGTTATGATAACGTTGTGGAGAGCGTGCGTGGCCAGGCCGTTATGGTCCATACCGTATAAGAAGGCCACTTTCTGACAGTCAGTGAGTGGCAACTTGACTTATACGAAACAAACAAAGCGCCATTTACAAAATCCTGTATCAGCTGATGCAAGAAACGAACAAAAGTTAAAATTACGTTAGCTATTCTGAGTGCACTGCCGATTCACATCAGAAAAGCATAAAATACGCGTATAAGAAACAGTTCGTAGATTTATTAATACATTTTATTTTACGAGGCCACAAAACAATGGTTGTTAGTGTTAAAAACTAAATTTCATGATAATGTAGTTATGTTTAGGTGATCAAAATGAAATGTACAATAGAACGATACGTCGTGGAAAAGTTTTCTGAAGTTGTGCTAACTTCAGAAAGCTTTTTCACGTCGTATCATCCCTCTCAAACTTTGCTTTCAACACGTCGATGATATTAATTCCAAAAGCATACAGAAATATTGCATAATATTGTTGAATTATTTTTTCTAATAATTTGACGAAACGACAAGAATTTTAAATATATTTCCAGCCCATAACATAAGAATTATCAACTTAAACAGAGACGCCATCTGTTGACCATAAAGAGAGTTACTCAAAACTTCGTCGTGACGTGCTGCGCGCTATCTATCGGATATTCTGCGAGCTATTACCAGCCAGAAATGAACCTCTCTCCTGCGCGATATATAACGAATTTACAAACATATGCCAATAGTTATATTTTTCCACGAGCTCTGCATAATTTTTAAAGTAACATATATTTCATATACAACGATTTGGAGTACAAGTCATTTATATTCGGCCGGTAATCGTTCGTCTACGTAAATTATACGCCATATTGTTCTCTCGAAACCCATCTCCTTGATTCCGTAGACACGCGTGAATAGTTTTTAAGCAATTCTAACGTTATTCCACATCACATATTTCCAACTCGAATATATTAGCTATAACATCCAAAGTGTAATAATAGATACAACAGACTGTCTCGCAAATGTTAACCCAAATTCACTATCTCGGACAAATTAAAAAAGAGTTATCAAATATCTAACATTTTATATTTTTACTTTTATAACCTACTTATATTTTTAGACAGATGTCAGTCTTAAAATATCTTAAAATTTGTTTAGCATTACAGTACAATGAGAAGTGGATTAGCTGACAGCGTGTTGATAAAAAATACAGCCCCGACGTGACGGACCAGCTGATGGCGGAAGGATACGTAGTCAGATGTAAACAGTGGCGCTACTTTTGCCGAGCTGTCAAAAAGTGGCCTTCTTATATGGTACAGAATATATCTCAGGAGAGGGGGGTGATATGCAGCACAAAAGAGGCGTCTGTCTGTCGCCCTTCCATCAGTTTCGTCAGTCGTCGGAAGGAGTCGGCGGCAAGGGCCGTTAGAAGTCACTTCAAGTCAGTCGCCCTTCAGGGCAGCGGTACAATGCTCGCTTAGGTCGCATTGGGCGCGACGCTAAACCCCCACATTGGCCACTAAACTCTATTATTTTAATTCTCTGCCGGTGTGGGAGATAGCCGCATTTTAAGTTTCTTCGGGTCAGTTTTTTTTAAGGACATAATTAAGTAAACAACTGTGGCTCCGTTCTGAACATTTATATTTATCTGTGAGAGGTTCGTACTCTGCATACTGAAACTTCGTCTGTGAACTGTGAAACTTAGTTAAATAAATATATATATCAAACTAATCTGGAACTTTATTTCATAATTAATCGGCGCTCCATTCACTGAGTCTCGTGTTTCTACCTCTGAGCAAGTCATGGCAACGTAAACAATCTGCACTGTAAGCAGCCGAAACGTTACAATATGGCACCCAACTGTGGGGCTGCAATATATGTAAATTGTTGTTAACGAGCACACGGAACGTTACAAGGCTCTTCCCTTTTAGTTGTTTGTGGGTCCTCCCGACCCATTGCTTAGGGGGAACCTCGTTTTTGCAAAGTTCCTTTTCGCAATCAAGGGTGAATGTGATGGGGTCCTCGTGCGGCCTCCCCGCGAATTCTGGAAGCTGAGACCCGTCGCTACCCTGGGTGATGATTGAACTTTGGTGAGTGCCAGGGTTCTCAGGGCAGTATTCCTCCACACGTCTATATATGAGGCCTGGTCTCGAATGTGCTTATCTGGCCAGTCTGTGCATATGTGGTGGAAGGTCTGCACACAAACAATGCAGCGTACAGTATTTATACCTTGCCCGGCGCAAGTCAGCCAGCTGCAATATGCATTTTGGCGGGTGTGACATTTGTTACACCA
Source organism: Clitarchus hookeri (assembly GCA_002778355.1). Taxonomy (NCBI): domain Eukaryota; kingdom Metazoa; phylum Arthropoda; class Insecta; order Phasmatodea; family Phasmatidae; genus Clitarchus; species Clitarchus hookeri. The sequence goes on from NQII01001272.1 coordinate 143,758, forward strand.
GAACTCTAGTCCGTCTGTATATCTGGGTTCGTCTGTCCATCCCAAACATAGGTAATGGAAGCTCTGTTGGCAGTGTGCGCATATAATGGTATTTAACCCCATGCCAGGGAAAGTGGCTATATGGCACCTTTCGGGTATGGCCTCAGCCATGATGTTAGTTGTGTCTTGGTCGGCTATGCTAGCCTCGGTTTCTGACATTTCGGCTATGGTTAACTGAGGACCACTGGTGTTTTCAGACTCCTCGAAGTCTGGTTGGGTTTGGTTTGACTCAGGTCTAGATTACTGGATCTCAGGGTCATAATTGCCTAGTTCTGCTTTACTATTCGTAACTAGCAAATGCCCACGTTGGGCACCACGAAAACTCTTGACGCGTGACGTTGGGTGGTTGACGGCGATGTCATGGTCGGGCAAGGTTTTGACGTGCCGGTCAGAGACACGGGCGATCCAACTGACTGACCTTATTAGCAACTGACCGGATCCCGGCCGGTATATAATAGAGGGTGCTTGGCGTGATGGCATGGTACAATGTCAAACGTGGGCTTAGTAGTCCTGCGTACTTGGTGGCACACAGCCACGGATTTACCTGTGCTGGAGGTGGCCCGGGGTGGCTGCTGACCCAGCTGCTGCTGCTGGAGTTGACTGAAACAAGGGCCCCGACCTGGAGCAACGCTGGTGCTGCGGCTGGCGGTGCTGCGGTGAGCCCGGTGAGGGCTGCTGGTCCGGTGACACTGGAACCAGGGATTTGCTACCCCTAGTGGAACGGGCCACTCCTGACTGAAGTTGGTAACGATCGGGTGTGGTTGGCCGGCATTCTAGATTGGGGGCTGAAAAAAGAAATGGAAGGGCGCTGGTAGGTGAGGCCTCTCCAGCTGGCGGGAGGCTTTAGCTAGTCCGCGAGGGGACTATGCTGCAAAGTGCAGATGGAGCTGGGTTACAGCTCTCGTTGTCTTTGGAGGCCGTAGCTGCCTTCCTTTCCTGCCACTTTGTACCACTCCTTTGGGTGTACAGCATACAGGTTTTAAAAGTGTACAACATTGAAATAATTCTCTCGTACTACTCAAAGGCAGTGTTGCAAATAAAATATTTTTATATGCAAGTAATAGCTGTGGATATGTGTTTTCTGTATATTTCATCACCATTTATACTGATGATATACTCTGAGTAATCAAGAAAGTTTGTTTAATGTCTTTTGGTTAAGGGGGAAGGTTTTAACCCATTTTTGAATAGAACATAGTGTTTTGTTTCCTTGTTAAGTCTGTATATTCATAGGGGTAGGGGGCATTAAAATATTTTTTCAGTGGCATGGGGAAAAGATATAATTGGAATGTACAACTTTTCAAAGGTTACTACATACAAAGGTTTAAGTACTATTTACTTTAGTGTGTACACATGTGAGGAGTGGAAGTAGTAGGTATTGCTGTGCGTTGCAGAATGTGCAGGGTGGAGTGTTGAGCTTCGACCCGCTGCCACCACTCGACTCGAAGGACCTGTACAGTCGGGTGGAGCGTCCTCGGCAGCAGGTTGGGGGCAGTGGTGCCAACACAATCCTTGCCACCTTCTTCCGTTCACTCATACCGACCTTCCCCATGGAGCAGCAGGGTCCTCGCGAGTACGACATTGTCATCCAGCCTAACCATGGGTAAGTCTACACAGCATTCATGCTCAGGATGCATACTAACCCTTGAAATCCTGGAATACCTGGAAATATCAGGGAATTAAATTTTTATCCTGAAAATCAGAGAAATTCTGGAATCCAGGGGTTGTTTTGCAGTCAGTTAACAGAATTTAGTATTATAGAAAATACATTGCTAGAAAACTAAAAAGTGAATCGTGAAGAAACCAAGCGACAACCACAAAGCGAAGTAAATAGCAACAGTATAAGCTGGTAAGCATGTAATCCCATTTTTGTGCATTTGCATTTGACCGCACACCTGGCAATGGAGCTGCGAGCGCTGACTAGCGGTTGTAGACACTTGCGGGTAGCCAAAGGCACATGACGCGAGAAATATCAAATGATACCAAGCAAATATACGGAGTAAAGGAGGATGCTGGGAAGGCACCATAAACAGAGCTTCACGCAATTGATGGACTTTGAGAGAGGACACATAATTGGGCTGAAAGCTGCACATGTCACCGTATAGCCCACCGTGTTGATCATTCTGACCATGCTGTTTGATGCTGTTGGGAGCTGTGGATACGTGAAGGCACCCACACATGGACGACCAGCTCAGGATGGATGAGGTCAACTACCAGTCAAGAGGATTGAAAGATTGTGCGCCAGGCATGGAGGGATCCTTTTGGAACCCAGTCCACGATACTAGCCAATCTTGAGCCTCTTGTGGACTGCCGTTAACTCTGCAACAGCGGCGGCTCCGTTTGCAATGGTGCCAGGCCAGAGCAATGTGGAACACCACAGACTAGCAATGTGTGGTGTTTTGTGATGAGTGGTACTTCATTATAGGGACTGTTGATCTCGCCCAGGTGTTGAGGGTCCCTGGTGAATGCCACAATCCTAGTCTCACTATCGAGTGGCACACTTCCCCAACAGTAGCTGATCCGCTCTAATTGTAGTACATAGAAGATTGACGGCCCATCAGTATGTGGATAAGATCCTATGCACCCTACTTCTCCCATTTCTGGCTGGAATTCCAGGTGCAATATTCCAGCAGGGTTAACACCCGACCAAATATGGTATGAGCTGCTGGGACTGCCTCCGTCATGTCCAAGCACTACAATGGCCTGCTCATTCCCCTGACATGTCCCGAATTGTGTATTTGTGGGACCACTTGAAATGCCAGCTGCAGCCGTGCCAGCTGCAGCCGTGCCTGCATTATTCAGTATTTAGAATAAATCATCCAACAATTGTGGGCCTGTCTGCCTCAGGACAACATCTAGCATGTGCTGGACTCCATGCACTGCAGTGAGAGGAGGTGCGGCACACCATTCAAGATGACTAGATGGCATACCACAGATTCGTATATAATTGTCCTGTTGCTCTGTTTTCGTGATCGGTATCACTACCTTCATAAAGTTTAAGTACCATCCCATGCATCCTGTGTGCATTATTTTTATTGTTCAGCAGTGTATATATTTACTAAGTTTCTGTGGTGTTTTCAAATTTATTTCATTATTTTCTGTACTTCTGATCATTGTTGCATTCTTAATAAAAGTGAAAGAAAAGTAAAAGTAAATTTGCCAGCACATGCATACAGTAAACTATTGAATGCCTTTCATGGCTCCCAGGGAAAATATTTTAAAGGGATTGTTAGTGGAAATTTTTTTCATGTTTCCCCAAAAAAGTGTTGTTATTTTTAAATAGTCGCTATTTCACAGGTCTTGAAAACAAGATTCGACTGTATCGCGATAGTTTTCACAGAGTACCATAAGCGAGTCTGCTTTGTCAGCAGTAGTACCTACATTTTATTTAAATAATAATTGTCTTTTACTAGACATAACTGTGTTACATCTCAGACATTTCACAAATTACCATTCACACGTTGAGCACTGTTTTCAATTAAATGAGATATGCAAAATTTCTCAACTTCAAAATATTTTTTATTTTAACTTTATCTTCTCCAGCAAATTCAACCAATTATTCATCAATATTTTCAAATACAATAAAATTCAGTATTCCTTATCTTCAGTTATTACACTTTTACCTTGCACACCTTGCTGCAATAATTTTAATAAAATTCACCTATCTTCTTAATTGTTATATCATTACAACTTCTTGTAAATTATCACGTCCTTCTTTGTAGGTGGTCAGCACAACCAGAATAATTTTATTTACTGCTTTAGTTTAATAAACATTTAATGCTGACTACCCTCTAGAGAAGAACTGAAAATAACAAACAAAATATTAATAATGAATACTGTCTAGAAACAAATGAAAAATACTTTCACATGATCTCTGTCAAAAAACAATTAAAATAACCAAAGATTAAACTGTTAACTCATATAATAAAACTTAATTTGGAATAATATTAAATGAAGTGACAACATAAGCAAGTACGATAAACATAACCCCGAAAATCTGCAATATTACCTGCTATAGGTTAGGACAATCTGGAAAAAAAATCCTGGAATATCCTGGAAATTATTAGGGAATTTTATTCCCATGGCCTGGTAGAGACAAACTCTCTGAAATTAAATTCACTTGGATGCATGCTGCATTTTGTATAACAAATGTTGCATTATCAGTTTATTTTACTTATTAGTTAAGGTTGGAAGTAGGCCGCTAGGCTACCAAAAATATATAAAAGGACAGGAATTCAAGTAGTTACAGTGTAGTACTTGTCTATACGTACACACACAAAGGACGACACAACTTCTGTCCATAGAGAAAACTAGTCCTTCACTGCCAGGAGGTATCTCTTTCCACGGTGGGTACCAGGATATCTGCGGCTATGTGGGTCCATGGCATTTTTGGACGACGGGGTGTGTATTGCATCTTCTGCATTAAGTAGGCTTTGTTTTCACAAGTCTGGTATTGAGCGGCGTATTCTCTGACATCTTGGCTGATTCCTTCCCATGTGTACCTGTTGTTCAGGGCCCTTAACATCTCGTAGAATCCAGGATGTCCCGTGTGGGAATGATCATGGGGGTGCTCACAGATACTGGTTCGTAGCTCGTGCGGGGCCCAGATTTTTCACTTATCTGTTCGCGTGTGCGGTCTCGCCCAAATTATGCCGTCTTTTACCTCGTACCGGTCAGGATGTTTCATAAGTAATTCCCGTAACTCGGGATCAGCTTGCTGTTGATCTCGTAACAGAACCTTGTTTTCGTGGAACTTGACTTGCTTTAGCACCGCGTGGTCTGGCCGTGGTGGTTCAGGGGGCGAAGGGGCAGCATTTGCTTCCAGTCGTCAGCTCCTCTCTCCTTGCTGGGAATTTGTGGTCTGCGGGATAATGTATCTGGCAACTTGTTGGTCGAGCCTGGGCAATGCTTGAACATGAATGAAAATTCCATTAAAAATAAGGCCCATCTACCCAATATTGCCTTTTCGCTACTCATGGTTTTTAGCCATGTAAGGTCCTTATTGTAGGTTATGATGATGAATAGTTGGTCCTCTAGGTAATAGTGGTATTTGCGGACCACCCAAATAACCGCCAGGCACTCCTGCTCATTACTATGGTAGCGGTGTTTGGTCTCATTTAGCATGGTGTTGGCATATGCTATAATCCGCCTTTGGTCCTGTGAGTGTTCCTGGTACAGCACTGCTCCCATTCCGCTTCCGCTTGCATCAGTCTGCAGGATCAGGGGTAATTCTGGCAGAGGCCGGTAGAGCATGGGTAGGTCGCAATTTGCAGAATGCTTCAATTTGCAGAACGCTTCCTCATGTTCGTTGAGGGGGGCCATAAGGATTGCAACGTTTCCTACAAAATCTCAGAGTCAATTGCAGAGCCTCAGAAATCGCTTCAATTGTCTCAAATTGGTTGGTACTCCAGCCTCCTTAATCTCTTGCACCTTCTCCGGCTTTGGATAATTCCAGTCCGGGGTAATTATATCTCCTAAGTATTCCATCCTGTTTTTTCCGAAGTGGCACTATCTAGTCTGCTGGTAAGTCCATGTAGTTCAAATCGTTAGAGGACTTTTGCAAGTGTACCTGGTCTTCCTCCCATTTTCGGGAATATACCATCACATCGTCCAAGTAAGCCAGGCAAAACTTGCTATAGCCTGTCAAAACCACAGCTGACATCAATCGCTGGAAGGTGGTGGGTGCATTCTTCAACCCGAAGGGCATTGAGCGAAACTGCAGCGTTTCGCCTTCTGGGGTGGTAAACGCTGTGTATTTCCTGGACCCTGGGTGCACCGGGATTTGCCAGTACCCACAACGCATTTCTAGAGTGGAGAATATGTGAGCGTTTCCTAGGTCGCGGAGCATATTAGCCAGGTTTATAGTTGGGAGCGCTTTCGGGTACGTGACATCATTCAAGGCCTGGTAGTTGACACAAGAGTGGAGCTCCCCAACCTTCTTTGGCACAAGCACTACTCTGGCATTATACGGTGAGTTGGTTGGTTCCACTATTCCTTGCACTTTAATTTCAGCTACCTGGTCTAATATATGCCTGCGTTAGGCTGACGAGTTGTGCCTGGTCAGCAGTATATGGGATGATGATCTATTAACCATATTTCATGCTGGATGGTGGTGGTCTGATTTAATTTGCCGGTATGTTTGAATATGGCCACATGGGTGTTGAGTATCTGTAACAGGGTCCTAAGTTGGTAAGCTCCTATTTGGTGGTTCACCTCCTCACTGCAAATTTCTTGTTTTATTCGCAGGTTTGATGGGGCTTCCCAGTTTATGGCCATTCTATCCTGCTTGCCTACATATAATTGCTGTTGCCCGTAGTCGATTATACAGCTTTGGTTTGTAAGCCACTGTTGTCAGAGGATAACGTCTTCCCCTAAATGCGGGGCGCAAAAGAATTCCGTTTCTATTGTTTGTATACTCTTCTACACTGGCAACGTGATAATTCCTTCTATTGCCAGTCGTGACTCAGACTGAGCCATTTGGATGATCCGGGAGCTTTCCTTTATCTGGGTTTTCTATTCGGGTGCGTGCAGCTGGCTTTGAATAAACTTTTCGGTTGTGGTGGTGTCTTGAATGGGCCTTAATATGGTGGTTGTTGATTCGGACCTCGATCCATGGGGTGTGTGCTCCAGGCCTCATATCACATAAGGTTTGGAGTTTGGATTGGTTCTACCCTATCACTTATGCCGGGGGCTAAGGGCGACTCAATGTCCTGGCAGAGACATTTCCCAGTACCTGCTTCTTGCTGTTCTGGGGGCTACCCTTCCCTGTCATAAGGTCGGCACTAGCCTGGTCCTTAGTGGTTTTCTCCCTAGCGGCTGCGATGCGGATTTTCATTGTGGGACAGTCGCGATGTAGGTGCCGCTCTGGGCAATACCAACACTTCTGCAAAGATCTCCGCTCTTCGCTTGTGGCGGGTTTGGCATTCTCTGTCGTTTGCACCGTGGTANGTGGTAGAGCGCCTGGGGGAGGGGGCGACGGGTGTGCCGGAGCATCTGCCTTTTCCTGCTCTTTGTAAGAGTTCGGCTTCATTCACTCTACTAGCTCCCCTAACCTGGTTGTCTGCGGGTGTCGAAGGGCACTTCATATGGCTAGTATAAACAGTTTCGTAATAATATGCACATCCTCTGTCTCTGTCCCTTCAGGAGCGATTTGGGAATACATCTGCGCTTTTCTCAGCAGAAATATCTCCACTTTCTCCTGTTATCACTGTTTCTGCGCGTATACCTCTATGAGCAAGGCGGTGAGTACATCTTCCCCAGCTAACTTATTGTTCAGGCAAGCAGCGAATTGGTCCCAGGTTGTCGCATATTCGCCATACCGATTCCACCAGTTAAGGGTGACACCCTTAAACTGGTCACGTGCCTTCAGCACCCATCGCTTGTTGGGAACACCGCCGGCCTTTAACTCATGCTCACAAGTATTTATAAACAACTCACGGTCTTCATGGGGCCTTGAAAATTCGGGCAGTACTATCACCTCATGTATTCTTTGTTCCGGTTCTGGTCGGCTATCGGGTGCTCGGCTTGGGTTCGAAGGGCATTCCCATTCCACTTGTATTTGGCATACCTCGCAGCAGTATACCATACTTTTTGAGCTATCCCATACAAATATGGTGAAACGCCTGTGGACATGTCGCACATGAGGTTAGTCGTGTGTTGCGTCTCTGGCAATAAGTAAGTCGCAGCGCAACAGAGACAATGGCACTCTATCACTTCAGTTAGTCAGAATGTGTAGGGCCAGCCGATACACTTAGCAATAGCGCTGCGGGCAGTGGCTGCATGAGATTGTGTAGTCCTGTTCTGCGACACTGGGGAGTGCTGCATTGCTCCAACTGATAACTTCCATACAGGATCTCTTCCCCTCGTTCCTTGTCTGGAGGTTATTATGGGTTATTTCGGCTCGTGTTCCTTTGGTCCTCACACTGATCCTCGTCTGTACTATGGTACGCATCTCCTCCGTACTGCTTGCCCACCACCTATCAGGATTCCTTGTCTGAAGGCCTAGTTCAATCGACTCATCTCGGGCTAATAGGTTATTGCGCACCACGGGGTTTTGTTTGATACTTCATGAAGTCTCTCTGTGCATTCTGACTACCTCGGCAGGGGCGAGACCCCTTCTCTTGGGTATCCTGTAGTCTGGTTCTGTTCTGCTGACACAGAATTCACTATGGCCCCACTTAGGGTGCCAAAAATAACTTAACACTACTTGCTCCCTGTGATATACAGGATAATTTGTAGGGTTCGGGTCACCTCTCTGGCGCAGACTATGGGTGCGTCGAGGGTTGAAACCTCGAGTAATGCTTCGTCTCCTTTTCTCTGCGGCTTTAAGGACGATGCGTTGTTGGGTGTAATTTGGGGGTTTATTTTACTCTGTCTTACCAGGGAGAATGTTTTCCTCTGCGGTGGGGAAGGGAAGATTGAGTCACTTTCCTTTCCAGGGGAGGTGTGTCTGCAACTGATGGCGGCTGCGATGTGGGTGGTATCTCGAGGCTGTGGTCCCTCCTGTTCCACTCCCCCCGGAAAGGAGGGGGGGGGGAGCAATAATTACCAACGATCGACTAAACGGTGTTTACAAATAAATACACCAGTCAAGTTGTGGGTTATGTAACTTAGATTTACTCGGCGTAAAACAGACTTGCAGCCTGAGTCTGTACCCACCAAGGTACGGGCCTTAAGGGCGGGATGAAATACCAACGTTACTAGAGGCGTAAACCCACTCACAATCCTGATACTTAAGAACGTTTAGGCATCGGACACACAAGTACTCAAGACGTCCTTTGGAAGTCAAACGCTGGCACTTAGCTGATTGTGGCTCCTGCTGGGGTTGCTTCAATAGTTGACATTATGTCAGCTGGGTGGCCCTCCACGGGCTCTCGGCTGGGTCTTGTCAGCGTGGCGGTCTCAGATGGCATCTTCCTTTGGGGCTGAATCTCTTTGGCGGCGTAGTGGTCTCAGATGGCATCTTCCTTTGGGGCTGGATCTCTTTGGCGGCGTGGTGGTCTCTGTTGGTGACTTCCTTTGGGGCTGGATTTCTTTGGTGGCGTGGCGGTCTCAGCTGGTGGCTTCCTTTGGCTCTTGGACTCTTCTGTGCTCACGACGGAGCTCCAGTAGGCAACCTCTCCCTTGAGGTCGCCGGCATCAACTGAAGTTTGGACGATGTGTTGCTGCATATATATTCGACTCGACCTTAGCGCGCCGCCACCACGAGCGCTGAGTGCAACCTCTTCCAGTCTCGTGGGGCTACTGGGTTGCAGTATGCGACACACATCAAAGGCAGCAGCCTAAGCATATACAAATGCAAATGTATTAATGTGTAGATTAAAATATAATTTGTGAGTACACTGTTGTATAACTGGTTTGTATTTTATTGATGACTTTCAACATCAAACTTAATGCTTACTTTAACACACTCTATGATGTGCTTTGTATAATCATGTATTGTCAAAACTTATTTGTTATGTCCATGGCTGTGCTGTTTTAACTTGTGATTGAAAGATGAAAACTAACAAAACATTGCATTTTAAACAGGATTTTCATAAGTGCTTAGTTCCCCATAGAACATCTTATAATATGCAAGAGGAATTGAATATGTGGTGAGGTTGTATGTAGTACCAAGCTACAGGATGAATGTGGCTGCACAGGGTGGAGATGGAGGAAGAAGCAGGGGGAGTGGTGGCAGGTGCAGCAGCCCTGGAGCTGCGGCAGAGTGTCACCTCGCTGGTGGATGCCATGCGGGACTTGCTGTCGAACATTCACCTGCCCCAGGCAACGCCTTCCACCAATGTGCCCGACAGCTTTGACTACGAAGACTCCGACTCCGACACAGACTCGGCAGCTGATGGCTTCAGGTACTTCCAGACCTTTGGGGATGAGGATTCTGGTCCAGACGACGAGCGTCAGTGAGCCAGCCGTTGTTTCCTTGAGCTGCGTCGTCTCGCTACTAACTACGATGGGCTTCCATAGTTCCAGCACTGAGTTATCTACCTGCACACCACACATATACTGTGTTTTCTACATTAAGTGTCGGAACAGGACTATATTAGTGCTGTTCATTCAAAATCTGGTGGTGAAATTTTGGCATGACATTAATTTGTATTTCTGTGAATTGTGATATGATGAAGCAAGATTTTGGCATTTAAATTCTCTACTTTAAGCAAATTCGTAAGTAAATTTTAGTTTGTGTTTTCAACTATTGATACCCTTTAAGAAACTATAGTGGATAAAATGTATTTGTTGTGCTGCCTGAATGCAAAATATTTGGGTTTGTTACTAGAATATACAATTTTTTCATTCTAAATTTCTTGTGTGGGCTATGGAATTAGCGCATGGAGTACATATTTTTCATATACTATCTACAATACATATTTTATTTTGAACATTTTTAAAGGTTCATTCTTGGAGAAAAACTACCTTTGTTAATTTGATTTGTACTGTGTTTTGTGTTCATGAATAGTGAACAATAATATTTAAAGGTTGTGGCTAAAAGAAAAAAAGAAAACTAGTTTTATACTTTAAATTTACTTATTGGTTTTGCAAAAATTTATTTTAAAACAAAAAACCTATATGCCATCTAGAGGCTGTTCATGGTATAGTGAACACTTATAAGGCCCTAGTTACATTTTTCTTTCAACCAGTTCTTTTAACCAAATTTAAAAATAAATATCGCCATGTAAGATAAACACTGTGTGTATATTCCACTGCACCCGGAAGTTAACGTCGAAGGCTCTAATTAAATATATTTATTGACCATTATTCCAAAAGAGAGGGCTTTCAAAAGTGCTTACTTTACAGTGAATACCCTATAATAAGCTTGTAAGTACTTATCCATTGATTGAATACCTTAAAACGTTTTCATGACAGTAGAAACTTCATCTTGAAAACGTGAAGTTTTAAATTCGACGATACATAGGAGCTCTCAATTTGTAAACAAAAATTTACCAAAATATTAAAAGCAGGAAACATTCAGTACTATTCAAAAGTATTAAAATTTCTTGCTATTTTGAAGCTACATTTGAGTTGTGTATCAGGGAAAGTGAATTGTCATGTCGCTGTAAAGTTTTATCTTTCGTTAGTTTCTATAGTACTGTTATGTTGGCAAGTATCATCCACATACATTGTATGTTATATAATAAAAACCAAAAATTATAACTTTCATTTTTGTTTTGGTAAGAAATTTGGTTGCCGAATGTTGCAAAAAAATGAAAATCTTCAATTTTGATGCGTTTGTTTTCATTAGGTATTTTATAGCTAAAATAACTACCTAAAATGGAAATTTAAATATAGGTGTAAGCCACTGTGGTAAATTCTGTCATCCATTTTTTAAGTTTGGTTTTGCAACAAATGTTATGGAATTTGACTAAGCTCTTATGAAATTATTTTTAATTTTTGTTTCAGTTTCAGAAATATATGCAACACATTATTTATTTTCATTTCATGAGAAAAAAGTTGCATTCACACAACCCTAAAAGCTGAAATCAGATTATTAGATAAAAACAATACATTTATTTTCAAATTACAGTAGACTCCTGACTTAGTGAGATGCAGTGGTTTCCCAGAATGTCGTCTAAAATCACTACGATCATAAAATTGAAACTAACCAATTTTAACCCTTAAAAAATCTAAAAATTGCATTTAAGGGAGTGTTTTTCCTGTGATGTCAGTTGTTAATACTTTTAGGTTCAAAATACATATTAATATTAAATTAAATATTAATTTACTAATATACAGATGCCTTTCAAGAAAATGATACCCCTGAAGCCAATACTTGACCTTCCTTTATCTTAAGAAATGTTTAAACATTGAGCATTGCATAATTTTTACACAATGCAAAGTCGATGTTCAGTGGCTTCTTGCAGAAAAATCACATAATTTGATTGTGAAATATTTATTTATTTCAATACAATCATGTGTTCTGAATAAAGTTAAATCATGACCACAATTTTAACCAATCTTCAGCCAGCTTCTTAAGTTTATTATTGTGGCTTACCAAGTAACGGTAACAAAATTACAACATCTATATTTAATTGCTATTGAACATATTTTTTAATGAGTTTTGATTATGACTTCTTGCATTTTATTTTCAATTTTTAGAATTTTTTCTCGGTTCCCAACAAAGACCTCATAAAATTTGTACTTGTAAAATTGAGGGTCTACGATCTGTGTGTTAGGAAAATTGCATACATTCACCACAGAACTCCCATCAGTCCTCTTTTCCCCCAACTTTTTTTTACAAGAAATTCTTCTCTTTGTAAGCTGCAGAAACTATCGTGCTATGCCTAACTAGGTTACGCCTACTATACGTTAACTTGCAGCCAATATTTATCAGCTTTATTTTGCTTAAAGTTTAACTTCTGGTGATAGAGTACACAAATGTGTGTTGAATATGCATGACATTTTAAAAGAACAGAAGTTTGTGGTAAAGTTACATATTGCTTGATGTTTAAAAATAGCTGTACCTATTATGTATTTGATATGTCTTGGTGTGACATCAAAAAAACTATATGGAAGGATCTGCTGTATTTCGACGACACTTGTGTGCTGTGTGCGAGAATGGTTTTTTGTTCATTATTATTTAAAAAAATTTTCATCAACCAGTAACATTTGATAGACTTTTAATTATTAGAAAAGGCTAGGCTTATACTAAGTTTCCACAAGTCCGGCATGTTTTAAAATAAATGTTGAAATTAGCTTCTGAAATTTTTTAATGCTTGTTATATTTATTTTTTAATTGTCCTTTTTAAAGACAGTTGTATATATTACTATGAGTGTTTTTTTATGGGTATCAGTTTTTGTAATCTTATTTATTTTTCTATAATTGAGTTTGAATTGGAAATTGCTGTAAGAGTGCAGCTGTAAAATTGTGAATGTGGTCAGTATGTGTACTCATTAAATATTTGTATTTGTGTGATACACTGAAAGAAAAGAACTCTAAATTGTTTTGTATATGAGATTGTATATAATAACTGTAATTTACACTATTGTGTTTCTTTGTTGGAAATAAAATTTTTTCATGATTGGATTTTTATATTTCACGTAGTGAATATAAAGTTGTGTTACGGTGCATGTATGCCTGTCTCAGTTTAATTTTCTGCTATGTGCAGGTGTGTACAGCTACGTAAACCCATTTTTGACATCTGTCCAGCAATAGTTACTACAAAATTGTTTTTACAGGAATGAATTAAAGAGGAATGAACCTTCCATAGTGCATTGCTATCGTCAAGCCATTTACATTTAGTAAACACTTTAAAAGTGAATTAGACACAGTTACAGGTTGGCACTAGCAAGTACAGTCAATCCTAGATTTCACAGACACTCTTGACTTCCCCAAGATTTGTCTGCAACCTAATTGTCAGTATGAACCGAAATTGAATAATTTCAATTCATGAAACTGTCTGATTTCAACCCATGTCCCCCCCTAATGTGAAAATTGTGCCCAAACAGCATATTTTGCTGGCTGGGTACACAGTCATTTACACATCTCTCTGGTGGAAAAATAATACGTTTTTATTAATGGAATGGAAATTTATAGGTATATTGGGGTGATTTATTCAGAGTATAATGATACCCCACTTATGCACAAGAGACTTAATTGAGTTAAAATGAACTAAAACGTAGACCGCAATGTTGTTCGTAAGTCTAACAACAGTTGTAATATGGCCTGTGTTTTACATTTCCCGCAAGGAAGTGAGACATTTAATATGGTTTTTGGTGATTAATTATAAATGATTTTAATAGAATGTTGTATTCCGACCAAAATGTTACCCCAGTTATGCAGAAGAAACCTAGCAAGCTAAAATAAAAGAAATAGACCACATTGCAGCACATATGCTTAACAAAAAAGGTGGCAATATGGCCTGTGTTTACATTTCCCGCAGTGTAATGAGATGTTTAATGGTTAGTAACATAATATTTTAACAGGTAGACCTCTTCAATTTCATATTGTGTAAACACCTAACAGATGCAAAATATATTTAATAAGAAAATCCAATGCTGTCAAATTTCAAATAAATCATTGCATCAGTAGCAAATAACATTTTGAAACATATTGTTGCAGAAAAGTAAAAGATCCATGTTTTAAATGTTATTCAAAGTAGTTATTTTAATTGTTAAAATATTTGCATCTTCGAGTGCAGCATATCATGTTTAAAAGATGATTTGCTGTTTATTGAATTTAAAAGGTATGCTCCAAAATAATGTAACCATTAATAAATAACGCATTTTAACATGTTTCTGAATCATAACATCAACGATGTACTGAAATTGTATACTTTTGAATGTGTTTTCAGAAATGAAATGTTATAATGTCCCCGAAATTTCAATAATATTCTTTCTGTTCGTTACATGGGGTTGAGTGGTATGTGGATAAAAGCGGTACAAAGACGATTTTGTTTTGATAGTGCACAACTGTGGTAACATAACCGTTTCATGCATATTTCTTTGGCTGCAAACAATAAGAAAGAAGAAATAATCCTACTTCTGTAAATGCTACACTAAAATCAAATGTGTGAGATTGTTTTTCTAAATAATCCTTGTTTTTATCATGTTTGAAAGGGAATTACTCAATAACATAACTGATGTAAACAACCTCACTTGGATTGTTTATTTGCTGCCGTATCAAATGGAAAAATTAATAAAAACAACCAGTTATCATGATCAGTAATGATCAAGCTCTAGCTACTATGGAATAAATGTTTAAATGAACGACTACAATTGAGTAGGTATATAATGTCAAGCAATTAACCACTGAGATGGGAATGTAAATTATTCACAATTTTTGCAGAAGATATTCGAAGTTCGAATGCGAATAATTCGTAAATTACAATTCACACCGCTAATATATATATATATATATTCCCCGTTTTTGGCATTAATAAAGTTCGGTGAAGGAGAAGTAAGTTGTTTTGCTGGGAAAATTATATGATACATTAGGAGAGAGTGCACTTTTTTCTTTAGCATTTAATTAACACACTGCAGCTGCATTACGTATTTTCCACCTATAACAACGTGTAAAACAAGGGAATATGGTACTTGGAAACATGTGAACTGTAGGCAGTTTCTCTGCTACCTTTTTAAAACATTGCAGTGATATTAAATCAAGCATTTTCCTTTAAATGACACACGGAAATAAGGGAGAAGATGTTTAAAGTAATTAAAAGTGCATGCCTGTAACCCTCTCCTGTATAATTTCATATTTTCACACAAGTGTGATCCGGGAGTATACCTGCCTTTTGTTTCAATCGTATTAGAATCACAGTCCAAAAAAAGAAAAAAAAATGTGTCCAAAAGTAGCATAACAACTGTAGCGAAATAAATCCAAAAAATAAGTAAAAAAAAAAATTGAAATCCAAGTGAAATATCATTGTGAAGTCGTGTGTGGCATATTTAGAGAAAATTAGTTCTTTCAACCAAAATTGAATATGACAAGGCATGGAATATATTACCAAAAATAGAAGTCACGTAGCAGATATTTGGTGGTTCACTGCTCCATTAGCAGATATTCAGACATCTGAGCTATTGGAACATGTGACACTAAAAAGGATGTAACTGTACACACAATATGATCAGCGAGGCCATGTCGAAGGTGGGATAAATAAAATTGCACATTTAATTTATAATTATATATGTTTTTATTTAACTTTTAAAACTTGAATACTTCAGTACATATAGCAGTATGTCTGTTAACCCATATTTTCAAGGTGAATTCAAATATGTCGCAACCACTGATTATGAACAAGTATGTTATTGAAGTTTGAATTTTATTTACCTTTTTAAACTTAAACACAGAAGTATTTCGAGCAACATGTCTTTCTTTGGGCTTGTATTGTCGAGGTGGAATCGAAAATGACATCAGAAAATGTCATTGCGTGTTTATGTATAACACTATGTTGGATTCTGTTAGCACAGATGCACTTATAATATTTATTATCAAGTGTTTTATATTTTCTTATTCACGAGAGAGAGAGAGAGAGAGAGAGAGAGAGAGAGAGAGAGAGAGAGAGAG
>NQII01001272.1:173832-186388 GCA_002778355.1 Clitarchus hookeri
GAGGTCATACCTTCCAGACAGACAACCAGGTGATGGTACAAGCCTAACTTTCCTTAGGAAAGCATGCCAAAACATGTAACAGAAAGACTTGATCAGTTTGGTTCAAAGGATGTGTGCCTCCCACATGCTGGTATGTCTTACTACGACTACAGCCCGCAACATACTGGCAAAATGGCGGACGTGAAGGGTAGCTATACCTAGCGCGTCGCCTCGTAATGGTCAGAACACAATGAAGACTTACAATTAACAAAAACACTGACCCAAAAAAGTTCAAATTAAAAAAGGTATACGATTATCTTGCCACTGAACTGACGTGTGTATTTAATGAGTTAGACGAGTGTGTTGCAAAATAATCCTCCTCCCACCTATTCGTATCTTTTAATTTCTTAAAATTTTCAGGGTTGATGCTCACCATCCTTGAAATTTCGTAACGTAAAAAGCATAAAATATTATTATTTATATTTATATCTTTGCTATTGTACAAAACAAACAAATACATTTAAACCCAAGAACCTAAATTTATTTTTTATTATATTTTATTAATAAACTCAAAAATATTGAACTACCTGGTACATAAACTTTATTAGATTTCTTCGTAATCGATTCCATTTATTACAATAAAATTTAATAAAAAATTACAAATATTTTATTACTAATGAATTAACTCTTAAGGGCAGCATTCACCATATTTGAAAATGGTTTTATAATTTATCTTATACTCTTTATCTATATATTTTTAATAGCATCTTAGCGCCACACGCGTGCCAAGTTTAAAATTTGCGCGTTGCGTTCGGCGCTTGTAGCATAGTAGGAAAACCTTTACGACCACACGTTCCCACATAAAGTGATCACCTAGTATTGCCTACCATTTCTTAACATTCATGTATTGAATTCCAAAACATCCTGTATACATTATTCAAATTAGTATCATCCTGCCGATAAACACATAAAAAGTTTGTGTTAGGTCCCTCTTACTAACTGTTTTGGTATGGTTGAGTAGGTTTGGGCTAAATAAAAACAATGGATATTTTTGCGATTACCTCTAGTAAAATAACCTCTTATCTTGGGTATCTAGAATTACATCGTCGAACATAACTAAATAATTATTTTCACATGTATCTAAGGGGATAATTTATTCATTATTATTTTTAAAAACTGATCAGTTTTTATTTTTTGTAAACATTTTAAAAATTACCTTGTAATTGAATATATTATGGTTAATTCTAACTCTTTAAGCAAACACAATTTTTTTTAAAATTTAATCTTAGCTTTTGTATAAAACATTAATTATAAAATAGGTTTTTAAACAGTTACTTGGGCCAACTATCATTGATCTAATATTGGCAAGCAACAGTTCGCCATAATTTTTTTTTTGGCTTCGAAAACCAAAACATTAACACCCGAATCAATTTTCTTCATTTAATATATATTATTTTTGTACAAAAATTGAACGTAAGGTTTTTAAGATGAATAATAAGTATCTGTTAAAGAAGAAGCTTCAATACGAAGTGTGTTCAAAAAATAAGGGGACTTGTTATTTTGTGACTGTCTCGATAAATATTTATGTATTCATCAATATCTATTTTGTACCCTTCACAGTAATCCCCCTCAGATATAATACAATTGTAACAGAGCTTTTTGCCAATCCTCGAAGCACTTATGATATGCGAATTTTGGTATGGCATTGAAGTCTCCCAGGTCTTTATCTCCTCAATCGTGGCAAACCTCTGTCGTTTCATGGGTCTCTTCAGTTTTAGGAACAGAAAAAAAGTCGCAGGGGGCCACGTCCGGTGAATACGGTGGCAGAGGCATGATTACGGTGTTGTTAATACAGATTCTTTGATCCATTGTTTGCGATAGCAAAAAATCGCCAAGCACACCAAAACACGTCTAACCTTTATATCTGCCACAAACAAACTAACAATGCAAAATGGCTGATAATGTCAAAATATGTTGGGGATATGTGTACCAACATAATAATAAAAACAATCGATAATCGAATGTACGTAGCCCTCGAAATTTGCAAAGTCACCTAATTTTTTGAACACACGTCGTATATTGGTCATAATGATCACTCAATTGCATTTGTTAGATTTTGTACAACATATTTAACCCCTAACATAGATAATAATAATGATGTAACGATAACAGATACAAATCAGAAAAAAACTATTATTCCTAAAAGTTTGTATGATATCGATCTCTGAAAGGAACTATCAATTCATTTTTCTCATTTTTGACTAATGTAATTGAATTATCACCAGATAATATAAGAAAGAGAATGAGAATTAAATCCAAATCCAATATTAAGTTTGATGATCGATTATCGAACATTTTAGGTATTGAAAGGAATACTGTTTTAGAAAAAGATCAAATGATTCTAGGCACGAAACGACCAAATTTCGATGCAAAAACATAAATGCTCATTACAATTTGGCTTATGGTATGCTCATTAAATATGATGAATCTAATCACTTAGAACAAATATCAGTGCCAGTTTTGGAACCAAAAACAATGTACAGTTTTAAGGATTCTGTTGTTTATGAACCTGCTTATTCCTTATTTTTTTAAGTTTATAATAAAAGTATTAATTATGTTGTTTAAGAAATTAGAGATTTAATATAAGTTTAAATGATTTTGATGGTGTTGATATTTAAATAATTGTTTAAACAATAAATATATAATTTTTTAGATATACATTTTAAAATTATCTACTATCAACCATTTTATACTAAAGTATCTTATTATTTCATTCCTATGAAGTTTCATCCTCATCTTCACAATTGTTCAGTTACTTAACAATGAATCCATATATTATCTCTGTACATTATATGTCCCCTATGCACCTTCATCTTCAATACAATTCAGTCTAACAATGCATTTATTTTTAATGTATTAGTTACTCCTTCTATAATTGATATATCATCTTCTGTAGCATTTTCATAATTATTCAGTTTATTATAAATATATGTGTACTTAATTTAATTTACTATTTAATTCCTCCATACATTTTATATCTTCACTACTATTAAATTTATTTCAAAATGCATCTATTATCTTTATTTCATGTCTTCTTCATCTGTTTTATATTCTTCATAACGGTTTCCATATGGTAATGTATCTATTTTATTTTCCAAAATTTTCTTTCATCATCTTCATAATAATATAAAGCTATTTCATTAATTTTCCTGAATATTACCTTTTCTTCAAAGAGACAGTTCGTATAATCTTCAATTGTTAATACATTTTTTGCCACATATTTTTTAAACTTCTTTTGGCTTTTGACTTTCAATGCATACATTTTTGCAACTAACCCGACAAATTCTGTCATAATTTTAGTACTGTTTTCATCCTTTATTTTAATAATAAGCTTTTTATTCACTTGTGATACGTTATATTTATTTGCTTTTTGATAGTTACTAGTGTATAATTTAGAATTTATTTCATATTTGCATAAACATCCTCAATTTTTATAACATATAGACTGGAAAAAAGACTGGAAATGAAAGTAATTCGGGGAACTTGCTTGACAACGCAATTTTATTCATCAACAAACTCACCAATGACTTTTGCAAAGCAGTTATTCTGAATAACGTAAGAATTACTTTAAAACTACCCACACATGCCCTACTTTCTTTGTTTTATTAGTACAGTATAGTAAAAACACGAAAACAAGCAAATGGGTTTGCGGGAAGAAATGAACATGGCATGTAATTGACGTAGGCGTAACGATTACCAGCCAAATAGAAATTACTAGTAATCAAAATCGCTGTATACAGAAATACACGTTACTTTAAAAATTATTAAAATTATACAGATCTCGCAGAAAAACAAAACCATTGGTATCTGTTGGTAAATTTGTTATTTTATACACGAAATATATTTTTTTTTCTGGTTGGTAGTGCTTCGGAAGCCAGTTAACAGGTGGCGTGGCAGGGCGTGTTGTGAGCCGAGCGTGTTCCTCAACAGGTAGCAGCATGTTGGCCTGCTTCTTGATAACGTATTTTTAAAAGTTCGCTTTTCTCCTGTTACTGGCTCGAAACGACACGAGTATATAATATATTTCGTCAAATTATTTGAAAAAATAATTTAATAATACCCTGCGATATTTCTGTAGGCTTTTGGAATTAATATCAAGCATGTATGGAAGGCATGAATGGGGATTGGGGATACGACGTAAAAAGAAGTTTAGTTTGTAACATTAACAACCGCTGTTTTGTGGCCACGTAGAATAAAATGCATTAATTAATCTAGGAACTCTTTCTTATCGGCGTATTTTATGCTTGTCTGATGTGCGCCGGCAGTGCAGTCAGAATAGCCAATGTAATATCAATTTTCGTTCGTTCATGCATCAGCTGATCAGGATTTTGTAAATGGCACATTGTTTGTTTCGTAAAAGTCAAGTGGCCACTCAATGACCGTCAATATCTTGCCAAGTTATATGTGTGTGTGTGAGAGAGAGAAAGAGAGAAAGAGAGAGAGAGCGAGAGAGAGAGAGAGAGAGAGAGAAAAAGAAAGAGAGAGAGAGAAAGTAGTACTGGCAGTTAACGAGGAAAAATGCAAGTCATTGTTGCGACTTGGAATGGTTACTGGAAAGCTGGCACGCAATTTTCTACCCCATTTTCCCTCTATAATTCTTCACGCCTGCGAGCGTGAGTCTCAAATTTTTTCTTATCACAGTCATACTTCGTATTTATAGGAAGTGTGTGTTTCGTGACAGAAGGACTGAGATGTGGATGTGTGTTGGGCGGAGACATGACATGTATAGGCTATTCACGGAAAATGAGCACTTTTGAAAGTATTGTTTAAGATCTACTTGTATGTACATTGTGTATTATTCCACCATATGTACATTAAACATAGCCACGGGCTTGATCACTTTATTCGCGTCAGTCAAGCGAATCTGCGAAATTGTGACAAAAGTAAATATTTTACAAATTATAAAATTCTTACACTTATACACATTCCCATTAAGAAAACACAAAGCAGAACGAATGATTTCAGTATTCACAAATGTTTAGGTAACACTTTAAATTCAATTATAAGATATGTAACAACTTTCCCTCTGTCGTTACCAATTTCACTGAGCCCATGCCAGTCAGCGTGTCCATCGCAGTGACATTTTTCAAAGTTTGATTTCAAATGTGCTCAATTAACCGCGAGGAGCCTCTAAGCGGAATGGCGGCGAGCCTTACGTCATCACGCTCCTTGAATGCGGCAGCGGCGGCTGCGCGGGCCTGTGCTAGCTCGCGCTCCAGGTCGTGCATCTGCTCGAGCATGCTGGCGCGCTGGCGCATCGCGTGATCCTTGGCACTGCTCACGCTGCGCGCGGAGCCTTCGTACACCAGCTGCAGCTGTTCACGCAGCTGCCCAGCCTGGTGATCGCGCTCCTCCGCAGCCTTGCGCAGCTGGTCCATCTCCGCCTCCTTGGACTGCGCCTTCTCCCTGCGCAGCACACCACGACACTGTATAAGCTGCAGCTTCGTCCCACCCACAGAGGCGTAGCCGTGTATAGGCTGCAGCTACGTCCCACCACCTCTCAACAGCAAGCAAGTAAGGATGTAAAATACTCCGAGGACAAATATTAGCAATTCTATGTCTAGATAGTACAAAACACTACAAACAGAAATAAGTCACAAATATTATCATGCAAACTAAATTAATTGTATCATTCGCAAAAAGCTCTTTTTTAAAATTTGAAACTGTAAGTTTTCGAGTTGTAATTATATTTTAAAAACATTCTTAGGTGTAAATAATAAAACTATAGCAGAAAATGAACCATACAACAAAAAGTCATAAAAAAAATATAGTTGCTATGAAAAAAATTCACCAAGAATGGTTTTAATGGCACTGCAGTTCAAGTCAGAAAATGTGTTGATATGCAGGTGCTGGAGAAAATAATATGTAGACCTGTCATATGTCATAAATCCTTGATTAGTAGCGCATCGAATCACCAATAACTGTTTATCTGAATTACAGCTTAAATGCAATGGGTGACAGACAAATACACACCATGCATAAGTGTTCATGGGAATATGCATTCAATTCTCTTGGAGAGTGATTTGTAGTTGAGAAGCGTGGCTTCTGGAATACCTCATGAGAAGTTATATTATTTTAAAAATCACGGAATTGAGGAGACCAGTTGAAATGTTTCGTCTCGTTTCCATACTCCCCGAGCCACTCTCGGACACACCAAGCAGTGGTCCGAGGGTATTCTCCTGGAAAACATACTTCGCCGAGGATGAAGTTTGCTCAGAATGCTGAAATATTGCTGTTCTATGATATTCCCATGCAGACTACATGTTGTAACAGACGATACGAAGATATCGCGCACCATAACATCACAGTTCTCTCCGTGCTAAACAGTAGTAATATGGCAGTCAACATAATAGGTTCCTTTGGGCATTCTTCAGACATTGTTCGTTTGGTCTATTAAATCTAGGCCTACCCCCACTGCTGTTGTTCCCACTCTATAATGCTAGTACCATTCTCGTTATTTATAATCATTACATGGAGACATCAGTGGTTTTGGTATAGCCACTCTGCCATTTATTTAACAACATGCAGTTATTCTTGGATAGTTTCGACTGATTCGAGGCCTTGAAGATGAATGTTTATCTCTAAGTTTGCCTGGGATATCACTCTCTTGTTTTATCTCAATAGTGTCCAATTCTACGGCCTACGGCCTACCGGTGAGCTTTGAATGTCGCCCATTAGCCTGTTTCGAAGATATAATATATCACATTTTGTGTAGGCTGCCATTACTGTTGCCTTAGTGTTCCTTGCCACATCCACAAAGTCGTAACAGCGTTTTCTGATGTGTAAGATAATTCAGTGATGTGACAACCATCACACATTCATGAGTCGAACACTTTCACCATCTGAGTCTGGCAGCAGCCTGCAATGAGCTAATATATACGATTTCGTGTTTAACTGTTGCTTCACCCGAACAGTTCTCACGGCAGTAAAACCACCAAGCAACAGGCAATTTGCCAATAACTTTCGAATGCCCTCTGCTTCACTATCACTTAGGTCGTACTGGCACTGCCTCCAGTCGATAGCAAACTCGTACCCACTTGGATCGCTTCTGAATCCATGAGACCAGTGATACTGAACCAGTTTTACAATTTTATGTTTTTGTTAGGAGGGTGGAGCAAAGTTTGAATGCGAAGTTAAAGAAATTACAGACTGCATTTTGAAAAATATCTTCGAAATTTGCGGGAAAAAATAAATTATATTACAGTGTCTTATATTAAGTATGTGCTATCTCCGCCTTTAGCACTATTTGAAAACTGTGGACATAAACATTCAAAGTAAACATACTTCCACCAATGATTATGTTTGTTGTCACATAAAATCTATTCTAAGTCGGAGAATTTTAACTGCTTTATTTGGAAGAATGAAAACAAAAATATACTTCTAACCATTTTGAACTTATGTCGAACAATTTATTTTCTTCTGTGCACTTCCTTTAACTTTATTGCGAAAGAATTCGTTATTATTTTCAAGTTAATAGCAACACTAGTTATTTAGGCTCCAGATACAAAATGAAGATTGTATCATTTAAAGTCATGAAAGCACAACAAATTATTTGGATTATAAGTAAGCATTTATAGCGCTGAGAAATGGAAATGTTGCTGGAATTAACATTATTGCTGTTATACAATTTAGTATGGTACTAAAAGCCATATAAAAAATCTCATTTGCAAAGAAAATGTATCATCCTATAGGTACCATCGCAGGGGCATGTAAGTGGGCATAGGCACAGGGCATGGTAGTATGTATACAGAAAATATCAAAATATTGTACCACACCAAGAATGTATTGCAGGGGGCCAACACTTGCAGGATGATCTTAGTATGGCGTTGGACCACCCGTAGCATGATGACAGGTGGGTGGTGATATGGTCGGGCATACAGATAATGGATTTTCTCCTTAGGCAGGATCTGCCATGGTTGGCGCAACTGACCCTCCAAGTCCACCGTAATTGCAGCTGGCCGAAGTTGTCATCCAATCTGCCCCCAAACATTCTCGATGGCCGAGAGGTCAGGTGACCTTGCTGGCCAAGGTCATAACAAAGGCAGACCAGAGATACCCGCGCTGTGTGAGGCCAGGCATTATCCAGCTGGAAAATGGGGGTTTAATGCTGCACAAGGAAGGGGAGCGCACATGGACGGAGAATTTCCTGGATGTATCCCCGCACCATCAGGGTTCCTTCAATCACCATCGTAGAAAATGGCACCACACACGATGACACCTCTCGCTGGGGTGGTGTGCTGCTCTACAATGAAACATGGATCACAGAACTGGCTAGGATGTCTCCAGACTCGAATTTGGGAAGGAGGGGGAGGGGGAGGGGGCAGACGACAAACCGATGAATTGACAATGGATTGTTGGATTGAAAAACTAATAAATGGAAAGATTGAAAAATTGATATAAATGTTGAAATATTAATCGTTGGATCGAAAAATGGGCGGAATTGAGGATTTGTGGCGAAGAAAGCGCGGAAGTTGAGACTTTATATCGCCCGAGCTGGCCTCGTGTATTCAGAGTTNGAGACTGTATATCGCCCGAGCTGGCCTCGTGTATTCAGAGTTTCAAAAGACCTAACCCTGGAAGTTTGCGAATTATATCTCCGACAATGTAGGCAGTCCAGCTGGAGTTAGTTATGGTACCTCCAACAACGAAGTCGGGTCGCTGGTTGAACGGACACTACATCTTGATCCGTGCACACCGATAGCTCGCAGGTGCGAACAGGTACTTGTAATTGGAGAAGATTTTTTTACTTTGGTGGGCGAAATATGTGTGTAATTACGAGCATGACAGTTAATACCCAGCGAAAGTGATGGAGGAGCCAAACATAATAAATAATAACTTGCCATTTTAAATGCTAAAGAACATTGCGAAAAAATACCGAGCAATGTGTCGTCCCTCGCACCAGACGAAGAACCGTGATGTGGCGCGACTTTGACCACATTATTTATCTGCAGATGTCGAGACATCATGCGACCTACAGCCAATCATGAGCGAGCAAAGTGTTGTCATTATTATATGACACTAGAGCAGTTTAGTGGCAGTTGTGAGGATAAAAATATAGCGAGTAAATTGTTGGAGAGAGGTGAGGGGGCTCGCGTGTAATGTAATTGCTTCGTTGGAGGGGGTAATTTGGTGGGGTCGACTATACAGCAGTGGAATATAGTGGTGTGGGGTTAGTCGTCTGCTGGGGTCCATAGTGGGAGATGGCGTGCTCTGCCATGTTTACGACACTCGATGCCTTGACTTCCTATGTATAAGTATCTGAAGATAAATNTGGGAGATGGCGTGCTCTGCCATGTTTACGACACTCGATGCCTTGACTTCCTATGTATAAGTATCTGAAGATAAATGTATTTTCCCACAATTTTCCAAATATTTCAAATGAAAAAACTTTCATTTAAATTTTTTAAACTTTTTATAATTTCCCTTTGGGTTTTACGATTTTTAGTGATTTTATTTGATTATTTTTCAGGTTTAGTCATCTGGGGTTAGGTCGCAGGAATTCAACATGACGGCTGGGTATCAATAATCAAAATTTTCCCCGATTGCTATTTTTTGTACGAAATTTTGTGATTTTTCTTTATTTTTCGGTTTAAGGCCATTCGGGGTTAAGGTCACATATATTCAAGATGGTTGTCGGAGTAATGTATTTTCTCTCCTGATTTGTTTTAATGGTTTACGAATTTTGGCGATATTTCCATTTTTTCGATTTCTATGTCACCTGGTGTCAAGNTCCTGATTTGTTTTAATGGTTTACGAATTTTGGCGATATTTCCATTTTTTCGATTTCTATGTCACCTGGTGTCAAGGTCTAGACTACGGAAGTACAGGATAGTGGACAGATCCACCAACACTCAAAACCCTAATTTAGAGATATTGTTCGTGAGGGGGGAGGGGGATTTGAGAGTTTTGTTGGGGCTACGATAATTTTGACATGATTTTTCACGAAGTAAAACTTATAAGTAAGAATTTTTATGGGAAAACTGGATTTTTTGGAAGAAAAAAAAATTGGAGCATTTTGTTGGAAAAATGAGAGATTCTTAAGCAAAAACGAAAAATTCTGATCCAATATGGCCGCCGCTCTAGGTCATTGACTCACTGCACACTCTACAACCTAAACTATTTTTGTCCGTGCGGATGTTTTCCTTCTACTACAATGTGTTTTAAAATATAGTAATTAATATACAGGATAGTGGCACGGACGGACGGACGGACTTCAGACGCGGAGACTAGATCGGATAGTGCTGCCATTATAAGATACAGTAAAAGAAGATTAAATATTTGTGTACTATGCGCAACTGGAAGTAAATGAAAATTATTACATGTACATTCAATGGGAGTTGGTAATCGGCGAGACATGTACAATGATGGGACGGACATTTGATAGATCTGACAACAGGGATCGGTAATGCTCGCCGATAGGCAGATATCAAGCGGCCAAACATTTCTGCGCGTGCTGTAAGTAATATTTCAATGCTTCCAGATTCTTTCCGAAATTTTAAATTAATGTACTTTAATAAAAATACGGCAATTAGTCAGTGCAACCAAGGGCATGTCCAGCAAATCCAAGCCAACTATGAAAAATAACATGTCCAAAGTTTTTGAACAAATTATTAAAAATTAATTTTACTGAGTTAAAATGTCATGGAAAAATAATTTACGTAAATAAAATTTAAAGTCATAGGCGACTGAATGAATCGAACAAAATTCGCCCCTTCTGTTCCTTCTCCTCATTAGTACACCAAAGAAATGCGTATGTTTGACTCTCTTGAAAATAAACTCACCGCACGATGGTGTCATGGCAATTGTACATATACCTTGTATCGAGCCAGGAAACTACTTAAAAATACAAAATATGCACACGGATTCATTCCTTTTGCCATAGGGACCGACTTACGTAAATTATTGTGTAGGCCGAGGTTTATTGGTATCTACTTAACATCAAATATGTTGCAGAACTGCACCGCACATGGCATCTGGCGACGCAGTTAGTTACCCTAAAGGGCGCGGTACTGTACACTGCTTTAAAACATCTTACAGAAGTGCATTTAAATTTATAGCCATCAATTATGTACAGAACATTATTACTGAACCCCAAATCACTAACTTTGCTAGCAAGTCTGTTATTTTGGATTAATTTTTGTTTTGTTGTTAATGGTTCCTTTTCATGAAGATTATTTACATCTGCTACGATGCCACTGTTTTCAAATCTACATTGTCCCATGGAAACAAGTCCGAACATAATCTGGAAGAATTTTTATGGGGGATATGTGTCTTGGACTCTCCAGGGTTGATTGAATAAGGCATCTGGTTGGTTGAGGTGTCGGGGTGGTTCCACATCTTATTATGTGAAACTGGTAACCCGAACAGGACATTAGAAAATGTGAATGAAGCGACATATCTATTTGAGTCCTACATATCCTTTCTCTCCCAAGGCGACCCAAATCTCCTCGAGTGGTGTTTCGTACTGGCCACCCCTGAATTTAAGCAAATTATGCTACATGAGAGATTTCCCATCTATATCGCCCTCCTCACAGGTGTGGAATGGTTACCTGCTTTGTTGGGCGGACTGATAGACGGTACTAAGGCTTAACCACTAGGTGGGGCATTGAACTATCTAGCGCTCAAGCCGTTGGGCCACAGGACTCAAATCCTGAATTTAAATTGAATAACGTCAAGGCCATAGGATAGGACATGTGGGTAAAACCCACTAGCACCATGTAAAGTTAGCTAGTAACACAGGCCATCGAAGAGGCCCCACCCTACATTCTCTTGGGTGGCCGACCCATTGAGATTGGACTTGTGGCAGTGGTTGAAACTCCGCATGCTGGAGGAGCTGCAGAGTGCTCCCCACCCAGAGAAGGGTTGACTTAGTGAGCGGCGACACAGCTATGGTACTGGCCTGGACAGTCAGTAGAGGCTGGATAGTACCTCGGCCAGACCACGGGAGCCTCTGAGTGTAAAGGTCTCGGGACATGGGAGGGGGCGGATGGCGTCTTGCAATACAAGGTTGAGACTCGGAATTGGTCAACTGCGGCATTAGCTGAGAGCTTTATCCTTTGTCCTCGTGGGCGCCTTCGGCGTGTGCCATTATACTCTGATTAGAGGTCGGACACAGCCGTCCGAAGGTTACCCACGAAGGTGGCCTGGGAACAGCCTTGCGCTGAGAGCCGAAACAGTTTATGTTTAGTGATGTTTGTGACATGAACCAAAAGTGAAAATGAATGTACGTGATGGCTGGTGGAACATACTGCTGAACTGACTAAGCAGAAGAGGAAGGAGGCGTCACGGTACCTGAGGACGGAGTTGTCATGGGCGAGCGCATCGCAGCGGTCGGAGAGGGTGTCGATGCGAGCCTGCAGCGCTGACCGGTGGTCCTGCCCCAGCTGCGAGCTGGACGACGTCTCCTCCAGCTGGCGGAGCAGCCCCTCGGCTCGTGCCGTCATCTCCTGCAGCTCACGACGAGCCTCCTTCTGCCCTGCCTCGGCCTGCAGGCGCGCCGTGTTCGCCTCGCGTTCCT
>NQII01001272.1:186393-199854 GCA_002778355.1 Clitarchus hookeri
GCGCTGCAGCACTCCCACCAGGTCGGGCAGGTGCGACATCGTCTGCAGCTTCTCCTGGCAATCCACCTGCGAGCACCCGCCTCTCTCAGTTCGTCTACACGCTCCTCCCGTTTAACTGAGTACTTTTGAAATCAACCTTTGAAAAATGTCCATATGTTTTAATGGCCACACTGACTGGCATGCGCCCCGTAAAGTTGGCAACGACAAATAAAGTTATCAGGCCCACGGCGATGTTAATTTTACATATGGTGTAAGAATACAGTGTCTGCATACAAGCAGATCTTAAGCAGGGCTTTCAAAAGTGATAACGTCTACCGTGATAAGTTTCACCCCAAAGCGANCAGGGCTTTCAAAAGTGATAACGTCTACCGTGATAAGTTTCACCCCAAAGCGAGCTGGTTTAATTCTCGACGGGGCTAGACCCAGATTTTAGCATATCAGCAATGTGGCAGACATTGCAATTGAAAGCCGGCTATTTTCTCGAAGGACTCCGGTCTCTCCTAGCATTGAATTCCGTCGTCACTCCAGTCTCGCTTAGCTTCACTTTCATTGGCAATAAAGAACTTAGTCATAGTCTGCTGCTTACAAATACCTCTGTTACTTAATACCCACCAGCCACCTCACTTCTCTTTCCCTCAG
Organism: Clitarchus hookeri; assembly: GCA_002778355.1. Classification (NCBI taxonomy): domain Eukaryota; kingdom Metazoa; phylum Arthropoda; class Insecta; order Phasmatodea; family Phasmatidae; genus Clitarchus; species Clitarchus hookeri. The sequence goes on from NQII01001272.1 coordinate 187,033, forward strand.
CCGGACTAGTGGANTGCTGCTTACAAATACCTCTGTTACTTAATACCCACCAGCCACCTCACTTCTCTTTCCCTCAGCCGGACTAGTGGAAGGATAATGGATTTGAGGGTTGAAAGCCCTCCTCCCCTAAGGTTGAAAAAATAATAAAGTACTATATAAAAGCACCACATTTATATTCTCAAATTCATGCTATTTCTTGCAGTCGCAATGTAACTTTTGTTTTATAATCTGAATGTGTGTATGTTATTTGATGGGGATTAGAAACATTTATTCGTGTCAAGTAACTAGTCTCTATTCGCGGCGTCACGCGCATAAACTACACCAAGCAGCTACTAATTGCCTTTAGCGAAGGACCTCATTATGTACCACATTAGTGATTNTCACGCGCATAAACTACACCAAGCAGCTACTAATTGCCTTTAGCGAAGGACCTCATTATGTACCACATTAGTGATTCAGCCCTCAAGTGTTAGGATTACCAGATGCTAGATGAGCTTACTTTGGCGCAAGCCACGTAAAACTGGCCACGTGAGAAGCAGTCCTCCCTCAAGTCTATCCCTGCCACCTTTAACGACTTTCCGTGGACCTCACTTATAGTCATAGCAAAAAGAAACGCCGAGGGGAACTGTGGTCTCTTAATTTCGAATGGGTTCTAGAATGGAATTAGTGGTATGCGCGTTATGAAAACCCTTGGATGCAAAAGCATGAACATTTTGAGATGGCTTCCCCCTAGGTTGCAGCCGCTACTAAGACACAATTTTTTGAAATTCGATACACAATAGGTTATGAAAAAGGTTAAATACGCAATTACCTAAACATTATTTCAGAATTTTTCGAAATTTTACTTATAATAATAATAATAATAATAACAAAAACCTATATGGTGAAAGCTTCTCGTCGGGGTTAAGGCCCCATTAATGTTACTGAGAAAACTTAACACACCAAAACTCTGAAATGGCACCAGCTTCAAGAGAAGGCTACAATTTATTTTCAGGCATTTATATAGCTAACCTTTAAAGCAAAGCTCATAACGGTATCTTATGGAGTAATGAGCTATTGAGAAGTACTCGGAAATACATTTTACATTTTGTTACCATTTATCCATACGTTAAAAAAATTCTAAAATAAATTTTTTGTATTACATATGGGCAACGTTTGAAAGATAAAAGCATAACGATATCTCATCGGGTTAATAAGATATCGAGGAGTCCCCGAAAAACTAATTTTTACCCATTTTCACCTTTTTAAGGCATGTGTTTTCCATACCTACCCCAACAAACTATCGCTGATATGCAAGTAGGGCCATGGTGGCGCAGTGGTGTGACTGCTCGCCTCCCACCACGGCGAATCGGACTCGGTAAACATGAATATTCGTATCTGGGTAACGTGGCAGACATTACCATTAGTCAGTGTTATTTTTGAGCACATCTGTTTTACCACCATGCAATTTCGCCATTGCTCCTTATCCACCCCACGTGACCTTTATCGACTTGAATTAATTTCTCGAAAACGGCAGCATTTAGCTTAAAAAGCGGTATAGTTACATTTTTATTTGCACAAATGTGCTGCCAACCCCTCACTTTTCATGGATGGGTGTTGATATTGAAGCCCATATTTTTGTGCTTTGCACTTCGTCGTTTAATAATGCAGTATCAAGAAACTCAGACATTTATATTTCATTATGGCCGTGTTACTAGCAAAAAACATCTGCTTCAACTATACTTTCAGGGGTGGTTACACCCCTTCAGAATATACTTTGGGTATAGGCCGCGTATATATTTCGACCTATTTTTTGATGAGGAATCAGCTGCCGAAGTTAGTCGGTAGAGATCAGTTTCATCCCGTATACTTACATTTGTTACCTTTATAACAGAACATGGTTTTATTGCACCCTTTAAATATTATCAACAAAAATATATTTCCTCGTAACTAAATCACTAACCCATATAAAACCGGAATAGTGAAATTTTATTTTCATCGTATTTTAGTAGTTTTAAAAATGTGGTTAAAAATTTTGCATAAACAATTATTATTTAAATATTAAGGTTTATATGTATTTAATTTTATAGGTTTCGCTTAGTTATATTTAAAAAATTGAAAATTTCAATAAAGGTTTATAGGTATTATTTTTAATATTATGTACTATTTTTTAATATTTGGGAACAGAATTTATTAGATAAAATTTTTAAATATTCAAAACTCTTATATAAAGTATTTTTACATTAAAAAAATTTTTAGGCTAAAATTTTTAATATTTGGTATTTTGTTTAAATTCTTAGATTTTAGATTTATAAAAAAAATCACTATAATGTTTTTGTTTTGTTTTGCAATTTTAAATCTTTTTCCGACCTCTATCCTACACAAAATAAACAGATATTTCAGTCTTCATTTTAAAAACACGTATTTCATTGGTTTTTAAATATATAAAAGGCAAAGTAATTTTAAATTTACTATTTATAATACACGAAATTCGTTGCACTATGGGCCTAATTATCAACAGTTTAAAATTCGAAACGTTATATTTTCTATGAATATCTAACTCACGTTTTTTTAACTTCAATTCATTCACCTAATATCCAAGCAATCCTTCAATTTATATTTTTTTTTACAGAAAATTTAAGAATTTCATAAATAAAGGAAAATTTTTAATATTTTACTATTTAAAAAAAAAAATAGCATTACAAAATTTGTGGACCCAAAATAGTTTGGCATTATTTACAGAGTAATTTTTTTGATCGTCAAATGTTCACACCATTATAAAATCCCAACCTTTACCATGCATTTTTATAACTTTACATGCATTTTTATAACTTTAAATATATTTTTATTTATAAAAGTCTTTAAAAACTGTTTTATAATTTTTTATTTATTTTGACTATATGTTTGAATGTAAACAGAATGAATTTGATCGCGAATAGCCAAAGAGGTCCAGCTTCTCCATATTCTACGTACTGTCGTTATGCAGAATGCAGTTAGGAATGTCTGAGGGTTCAAGCCTGACGACAAGGTGAGGATAATTGTCGGATACTCCAGAGAAAACACGGGCAGAGCACAAACTACTTCTTCTGTTATTGATACCGAGCGAGGTGACGTAGTGCTGAACCTATGGTCTAGTATTCGGGAGAAGCTGGGTTCGAATCTCGACCGGCCATCTTGATTTCTGTTTTCCATGGTTTCCCGAAATCAACACAGTTAAATGCTGGAATCGTTCCTTACTTTAGGCCATTGCCGATTACTTCCCTATTTCTGCTCCTCTGAACAGCCCGATCCATTTCTTATGTCCTCGATGTCGACGAGACGCTAAGCTTTAACCATGGTCCATCTCATATATGAAGGCCACATTCTTGACAGTGGACGATCGCCGCGCTAATGTTTACTTATCGTTTATGTATACATTCGCCATCGACTGGTGCGTCAAGAGAAGGCTTTGATGCGACGAGTCAGCGAGTCCAGGAGGTGCTGCTACGTGTGGCAATTGGTGAACTACTTGGGTGGCGCGGCAGGAAAGCGAAAGAGGCCTCGAAACGGAGTTTGGAGGGCGTGTGTAGGGTCGTTTGTAAACGCTGTACACGAAATATATGTTACTTTAAAAATTATGCAGAGCTTGCGAAAAATAAAACTATTAGTATCTGTTCGTAAAAGTATTCTACGAATGCTTTTCGAGCTGGTAATACTTTGCAAAAGATCCAATAGATGCCGTGCACAACAGGTCAGAGTGATTTCGGAGCCGCTTAATTTAGTCAATAGATAGCGTCTTGTCAAGTTGACTGTTGTTCTACTATTACTGGCCGGGAACGAAACGTATTTGAAATATATCTCGTCACATCATTAGAGAAAATAATTCAACAATATTATGCAATATTTCTGTATTCTTTTGGAATTAAGATCAAGCACGTAATGAAAGCGGGGTTGGGGAGCAGTGATAAAGACGTGAAAAAAGATTTTGAAATTACGTTTCATTTGGGTACGGATCGTTTTATTGGGCATTTCATTTTAGCACGAAGTTTAGTTTCTAACACTCAAAACCGCTGTTTTATGACCACGTAAAATAAAATGTATTAATTAACCTAGGTACTCTTTCTTATCGCATAATGTCGGCTGGTCTAATGTGCGTCGGCAGTGCACTCAGAATAGCCAACGTAATATTAACTTTTGTTCGTTTGTGCATCAGCTGATACAGGATTTTGTAAATGACTTTGTCTGATTTTGTCACTGACTGTCAGAATCTGGCCAACTTATATGAAATTAAGTATACCTACCTACCTGTTATTGATGTCGCAAAGGACACCTGTACCCTGGGTTCGTGATGTAACCATGACTCAAAGAAAGCATGAACCAAATTAACTCCCACCATGAAATCTTCAGTTGCGTTGCAGATTTACAGATTTTCTTAGTTAACGTAAAAGTAGTATTGTCTAAACCGCATAGTTAAACTGTGACGTAACATTTGTTTATATTATGTTTTCCAAGAGAAAAATGTTTTAACCCAAATGTAAGTTTTTTCGAAGTTATACTTCTTTTGGCGCGTTTAGGGTAAAAGCTTAGTGTGCAACGGAAGTTGCGCACGCACAGTGAAACGAAATGTGACAGTGAACGTGGTAGGGGTATGACCCAACGCGCATGCGCGTATCGTCTAGCTATATACAAACGCAAGGTACACAACATAGCCCATGGTTGTATTTAAAAACAACAGAAAATCAGTTCATGCAATTAGCAAATTGAAAAACATTTAATTTATATTAGTAATCCATTGTCAATATATATATATATATCTTATTAATTAATTTTACTTACATTGTGCCGTGAAAAATTAGTTAGTGACAAAAATTGTATAATACAATTTTGAAAGTGTTTTCAAGTATTTAAGTTTAATTTTTGTAAGTATGTAATTATGTTCTTTAATAAAACCTTTATTAATTGTATTTAATGTCTTTCTTCGGTCATTTTATCATTTTCCTACATACATAAATTATTTGCATACGTAATAAAATTTTATCTTAGTCACGCCAAAGAAGTATAGCTTCTAACGCGCGTACATAAGTACACGCGCCCATGTTTATTTTTTTAAATTCAAACTCGTCTAAATCAAGTAAGTACTTACACCTCAATAAAGGACATTTAGCAGACCAACCAGAAACCACTTTTAACTTTTTACTGACGAAATTTGCGGCACTTGTGTGAAACTGTATCAGTTGTGAACATTTGCTTATACTGTAAAACTACGCACGACTTTCCATTTGATTACAAATGAATTAGTAGAATGTTCGACTAACAACAGTAAGGAATTAAGAGCTCCGTCCATGTTTTCTCAAAACTCAAGTGAGAAATGCGCAAGTGAATAAGATTTATAAGATAAACCATGTTAAGTAACCAGAGAGTCAAGTATTGGGATATATGATGATATGTGGTGTAGCATAATCTTTTAAAAAAATATGAAATTGGTTTTGCAAAGCCAGAGTCCAACCAACATTGTTTTCATGTTGATATTGATAAAACAGTTTTTCAGTGCTGGGACTGACAAACTGGCCACTGCTAAGCTGTGGGATCACGCTGTGGTAGCGGGATTTTGGGGTTTACTAGTTAAAAAAAAATTAAATTAAGAAAAAGTACACAGTTGCAGTTAATTGAGTGTTTTTGAAAGCCCTGCTTAACCATAATNTAAGTAACCAGAGAGTCAAGTATTGGGATATATGATGATATGTGGTGTAGCATAATCTTTTAAAAAAATATGAAAATGGTTTTGCAAAGCCAGAGTCCAACCAACATTGTTTTCATGTTGATATTGATAAAACAGTTTTTCAGTGCTGGGACTGACAAACTGGCCACTGCTAAGCTGTGGGATCACGCTGTGGTAGCGGGATTTTGGGGTTTACTAGTTAAAAAAAAAATTAAATTAAGAAAAAGTACACAGTTGCAGTTAATTGAGTGTTTTTGAAAGCCCTGCTTAACCATAATNAAAAAAAAATTAAATTAAGAAAAAGTACACAGTTGCAGTTAATTGAGTGTTTTTGAAAGCCCTGCTTAACCATAATTTTTCTGCCCATTTGTATCCTCTTGCCATGTGAAAAATTTAAACTTGTATGCAACATAACACTTAATTCCTGCATCGTAGAATGTAAACATGTTATTAATTATCTTATTTTTATTTTTATGTGCATAAAATAAAGAGGGACTTAATCAAATATAGTGTTCACAAATTCAAACACGGTGCTAACCATTATGTGGAACTTGTTTTTGGCAAATCGCCGCCACTTCTTGTGGGAGAATGCCAGTCAGTGGTTGTGATGAAGAATTTGAAGTTAAAGCTCTCAATCAACCACGAACCAGGCATAAGCTGAAGATGGCGTGGTTTGATTTTCTTCTGCACACGTTTCCAACATTGACTCACGATTTACTCACAGAACCGTCAAAACTGCGAGGGAAACTGTGATGCATATGTTTGTTTAGGTTTTTCTGTACGACACTCATGCTTTCGAAAGAAAAGAACATCTAGTATAAGCTGAATATATCGTAGTCGCTTGATAACTTGGTAAGATGACTTAAAAACATATATTAATGTGAAGAAATAGCTAACGTAGGTTGTGATGCTGACAGTTCTAAAGCAAGCAAAGCTCTTCAGCATGGGGCAGGGAGCAGGGGCTTAGATAGGGGTATATGGACGTTGTAATACTCTCCTCATTTCTTCTACGGTTCTCAACAATTAATATTAAAATCATCAAAAAACCTTTAATTATAAAGAAACATGCAGTTGCTGTGGACTGTGATGCATTTCATCATATTGTAAAGCAATGTTTCTGTTCATGTTTGTCATAGTGAAAACGTGCGTCAGCACCGCTGACGTCAGTATAAGCCCTTCCGAGAGAAATGCGTGGCCGGGCCACTGTCCGGAATAAAGATGAGGTAGACCGATTATTCGTCTTCTGCGCATGCGTCCAACATTAACCTACCCCAAAGCAACGCAAATGTCAAAGCCACGTGGGTTAACAGTGATGGACGCATTTGTTTATACTTATCTCAATTTTCAAAAGATAAGCACTTTTATATGAATAGAAAACTTTTACCAATTTGAATTTAATCAAACTGCGTTGAAAAATTTGCTAGGGGAAGTATAAAAACTACTACAAGCACCTGTTTACTATCTAACCTCAAACCCGATAAATGCGATTTTTGCTAGACGTGTTGGCAGAAAAGCAGTGCTACGCTGGGGCCACGGAGACTGGTTGTGGGCAACCAGCGAGATCTCACGCTCATTATACGTGCCTGCAGCTCTACGGCGTAGCACTCACCCTGATGCGATGTATCTCGTCGTTGAGCGCGGCGGAGGAGCGCGCCAGGTCCGTCCTGGCGGCGTCTTGCTGGCGCCACAGATCCTCGGCCAGCTGCTCGCTGGCCACGTACCTGGCGCGGTACTTGCCGCACAGTGACACCTGCTCCTGCAGCTCGGATCGCAGCTCCTGCATGTCGAACTGTGTCTGCCGCAGCTCCTGGCGCGTGCGTCCCAGCGCCGCCTCCGCCTCGCGCAGCTTGCCGCGCGCTCCTTGGTCCTGGATCACCCACACCCACCTCCTTCAGTTTACATAGTCTATTCGCCGCTTCTTCTCACTTTATCAATCAAACCTTTTGGTTGTTTCTTAAATATGCCATGTATCATAAGTATTTTATACAACCATAAAAATTAAAATTTCATTTTTTTTTTGTTTAATGTGAACTTTTATTAATACTATTTTTTTTTATAAATTATAATGTTTCATTTATAATTAATACAAATAAAAACATAGAGAAAACAGGTGTGTTGGTAGTGCATAGTAAGAAATAGTTCCCATGAAAATTGTATGTAACTGAGTGCGCACGATTACGTCGCGGTGTCCTTTTGGTGTTATTTTCTAAACTTGGTTGAGCTTTGTCTTCACGAGGCCCAGGAATAGCCTGAAAGTAAAACTTTAACAGGGCTTCAGAAAATTTGGAAGTAACCATGCCTGGATTACACGGTATAATTCTGAACAACGCTGACAAACTCCGCCTCCGGATACAGTACTAAAATGTGAGTATGATAGATATATGCGACCTACGGTCTAAAATGCTTCCTAAAGTTAATACATATTACACAGTACCAGATTCCGTAACAGTTTTATGCAAGATCTCCCACAGTGGTCATTATATCAGCAAGCATGGAATTTTCCCCCCTTGTGCGGCCAGATTTCATACCAGGTTTCGTAATAGTACCTGTCCTATTTTCCGTGGTAGGGTTTTATACCAGCTCTCGTACCTGGTCATTCACATTGCAGCTTCAGAGCGCAGGGCGCTCCTGTGGCCTCTACTTGAAACGAGTTTGTGAAGAAACCAAAAAGGACGCTTCCAACATGATTATACGTCCTGTGAGGTTGAAAATCGTTGAGATGACTTTGAAATAAGACAGAGACAAATAGTTTTGAAGGTGACAACTTTTAATTATTGTTTAAGAGAACCGTACTAAATTTTTGAAACATTGTCCACTCAATGACATACGTTAATTATTGTTAGTGTATAAGTATGAGTGTTAAGTTGTAACAATTGTGAACTGGTAGTACAGTGAGAAAATCGCGTCGCGTCAACTCCCTCGGATACTTTTTTTTATCTCTAAAATGGTGGATATGGATAATAATGTGGCACGGTATGAAAAAAAAGTAAATTTGGCTAAGTGCTTACAATTTTCTTCACTATTAAAAATAATTTCGTTCTCTTGTGACTTCCGATGATCATTTTGAAATACGAAGTGAAACTGCATCAGTGATCATTGAATATATTTCATGGCCAATAGTAATATAGAAATATTAGGATGTACTAGCTAGTTTTTAATAAGCCTATACAAGTTACTGTCAGCAGTTCTTCGAACGGGGTTTATATTTACTACAAAACATAGGTCGCACACCCACCGAGAGTGTCAAATGTGCCAACTGCTGGTTGTGCAACAGAAATCCTCCACGGCGGCTCGCATAGAGGTTGTCGCACCGGCTCGTTCACCAGACATTGAAGAAGCTTGTACAGGTCCAAGTACGGCAGCAGCTAGCGTGTAATATTGGATTAAGGGTGCTACGCACAATTGAAGGTGGAGGGAGCTAAAACATGATTATATTTTAAATATTACAGAAAGTATGGTAATTATCTAGTTTAGGGGCTTTTCTGAAAAACAAAAATAAAAATTTAAAATTATGATATATTTCTACTCTACTAATGATGCAGAACACGAATATACTAGGGGCATTAACGTCCGAATAATTTCGTAATATGTGCCCACCTAACCTAACAAAACCTAACCCCACGATGGGCGAATCACTATTTTACATTTTTAAACTAACCTAGGATTGTTGGGTTTTACACTAACCTATGATGTTAGGGTTTTAAACTAACCTAGGATAGTAGGGTTTTACACTAACCTAGGATGTTTGGGTTTTATACTAACCTAGGATGTTTGGGTTTTACACTAACCTAGGATGTTTGGGTTTTACACTAAAATACGAATGTAGGATTGCAGGGATTTAAAGGAACCGTAAAACACACCAAAAGAATGTAAATTGACTCACCTAGGTAGGGGGCTGGTATAATTCCTCTGACGTTAATAGACACAAACTAACATATTTCGCAAGTTTTTTTTAATATGTTCTACTTATTTTAACACTACGGCCGCTTCAATATCAACTAGGTAAGCTATGCTGAATTCATTAAAACAACTTTTGTTGGCATAAAACGTTTCGTTCATAAACGTAAACAAACTGTCAGAAACAGTCATCTCACAAACTTGTTCAATTTTTAAAAATATGTTGCACTTATTTTAAAGCGATGCCCCTAGTATATTCGTGTTCTGCATCATTAGTAGAGTAGAAATATATCATAATTTAAAATTTTTATTGTGTTTTTCAGAAAAGCCCCTAAACTAGATAATTACCGAAAGTATATTAAATGGAACAATTACCTTCAGGATAACGTGTAGTTGAAGGAATGTCTGCAACCACTGGAAAAACAACCCATCGCTGCAATGAAATTTAGTGCGACGGCGGAGAAAGTTTTAACCTGCGTAACCTCACGCACGACGTGTGGGTGCCGCTGTGTCGACATGACGTCGTGGTTGCCGCCAGGAGTTCTGCACGGCTGAGTTCCCGTCGTCGCACTGAGCGCGCGCGGCGTGTGTTGGCGACGACGGCCTCTTCTTCCCCCTCTCCAAGCCAGTGCCGTCTACAGCGGTATGAAATTAATGCAAATGGACCCATCACCATGCATAGAAGAAATGGAAAGAATGTGTGTTTCGAGAAAGAGGGAGACCAGCGACTTTTTCAGTGTAAAAGACTGCTTCGTGAACTTCTGAAGCAGAGATTCAGAGACCTTCACTCCGACTAAAAGGGCGCTGAGAAGGAAATCGAGGAGGGGGAATGGGGGAGGGGAGAGACTCCTTCGAAAATATCACGGGAGGAATTATAGAAAATCAAAGTTATGTAAATGTTTTAACAATAATTGTTTAAATGTAAATATTAAAATCTTTTATTATTCTGGTTTTTGGGGTAAGCACTATTAATGTTGTAACATAAAACTTTATATAGTTTCAAGGGATTTTGGTATCAGAGAATTTATGTATCATATATATTGATAAAAAACTATATCTTGTGGAAACTCAAATGTGAAATCGGGATTTCTTTTGTAATCCGTCGCGCATCACACCTCATCTGGGTTGTTTTCACTGCCTCCTGACAGTAGTATTAAACATTTTTCTTCTATAATTAAAGTTCATTTTTTGGAGTTTGTAAAACATAGGAGCTTGGAGTTTGGAAGATGTATCTGCTGTATGTTTTCTGATTGCGTTCCGTTGCAGTCGTTAAAAAAAAAAATAGCGGTGCAACTCAGATATCGCTTACAATTGCGTGGTGCCGAATCATAAATCGTTTTCCAGTGACGGATTATTAATCACCAAGTTATAATTAACGGAAAATGTTATTTTGTATTAAAACTATAAACCCAACGTTTTCGAGAATTCATGTATAAAACTCACAACAATTTTTATGTCATCCCTGNTAGATCAACTGATATCCAGTGCATCTTGTGTGTTCTCCAGGAAGTGCTTTAAAGTTTTCTGGTAACAGCTACTTCATCTCTTTCAGTTTGTTTCAAATATAACGGTTCCACGTCAGAATGGTCAACCAAAATTTTGAAAACTATGTGTTATCATCAGAAATATCATTTCGTGCACAACAAATCCGGTTTTTTAATGACCATCTCCAACTCTATCGGCTTCCACATTCCCATGAGAAAATTCGAAGAAATACCACGTGCCATTCAGAAAACCATAGAGTAGCAAATAAAAAGTTATTTCTTCTGCCAGTAGTGGGTTGATGACCCGGCAGAGAAACAGCGAATGATTTTACTTGTGGAACGTATTTACTCAGAAACAAAATCACTTGGTGTGCCAATTACAAAATTTTTGCAAGATGTGTCTAAAGTAAGTTTTGTAAGCCATCAAAAACTTGAACATTTGTTAATTTTTATTACAATATTGTTATAAATTTTGTAAAAAAAAAAAACTAGAAGGGTAAAAAATAAACGACGTAAGTAGTGAAAAACTATATTATTTGATTAAGCGATAGCGATACTATACACTATGTATCAAAAGTTGTTGTACCCTCTTACCTTGTACTATATGTGTCTTTCTTGGGTTGGCTTTTCGTGTAGTTCTTACGATAAGTATTTCTTTTGTTTCAAGTGATATTAAATCTGGAAAACAATGGCCGATGAGTCGAATTACACCCTGGAGGAACGAATCGTCATGAGAATATGGGCTCATGAATGACAACACACCGGGAAGACAATGAGAAAGATCCAAAACGATTTCAGCATTAGGTTCAATAGGGCCGCACATCCGAAACCAACGGTCTTACGATGGGAAAATAAACTGTTCTAAACTGGTTCCATTAAAGACAGGCCCCACTCTGGATGACCAACAACAAGAGCTGAAACATGTGCTGAATTTGCAGCATCGGTTGAACGTTCACCGAAAAAGTCACCACGAAAAAGATCCCAAGAAATGAATGTTCCACAAACGACATTGAGGCGTCATAAGACAAATGATTTAGCCTTAAAAACATACAGACCCTCGTTGGTGATATTCTCAGACAAATGCGCCATTTACGGAAGTACAAAAGACATGATATTTCTGGATTAAGGAGAATCCGCATTTCGTTGAGGAAGTGGAAATGAATTCACCTGATGTGATGGTATGGGCTGCACTGTCTGCTACGCATCTTGTTGGCCCATGTTTGTTCGAACATCCTGAGACTCATGAGGCAGTAGCGGTCAATCAAGTTACGTGTCTCTCCATGTCACGAGACTGGTTTGTACCGCAATTGGAACGCCTGGGGCTCTTTGGTCACATCTAGTTCCAATAGGATGGGGCAGCAGCGCATTTCGCAATACGTGCAACATAATACCTCAATTATGTGTTCAGAGACAAATGGATTGGAAGAGGATCACCAACTTTACCAGTACCTCTGCAGTGGCCACCCCGAAGTTCAGATCTGATATCTTGTGATAATGCGTTATGGGGGCACATTAAACAGATCATTGCCGAAACGCGGTACGAGGAAACTGAGAAACCGAAACTAGCTGTTCGAAATGCATTTGCTAGCACCACACCAACCATGTTATGGAGGATTTCACATCGTTCTTGGAGGAGAATAATTCTGTGCCATGGACACGGGGGTGTGCCCACGTATCCTCTGGAGTCAATGGTGGCCACCTATCGCATTTATCATACACATACTGTTAAAATAAAATTTTGCAGGTTTGTCACCAATTCCGGGG
>NQII01001272.1:204306-216421 GCA_002778355.1 Clitarchus hookeri
ATAACCAATGAAAAATAGCGGGACCCAGTTGTCTGCTGGTTGCTATTTCCGAAAAATGTGTGCTGCGCCATCTTTAATTTTTGAAACCACTACATGCAACTCATTAAATTAATTTTTATTTCTCCATAATTGTTGACAGTTTCTTCATTTTTTGTTTATATTAAATATCACATTTGTTGATTATTTTAAAACTTTTAAGTTGTTTGCAATTTTAAAATAATTTACTGTTTTTTTTAGCCTCGAGGTCAACCCGAGATCATCATGGCTCAATGCCAAGGTCACGGCATGACATCTCCCAAGATGGCCGCAATGCACTGAAACAATCCTATTCCATGTCCCATGTCCCCAAATAAAATTTAATTCTAATTAAATCATATGTCGAAATGAACCATCAATGAATAACCAGCATCTTTCACACAATATTGAGTTTAAACAGCATAACTAATTTTATTACTTGGCACGTCCTTTGTAGCAAAAGCACTGAAATTAAATATATTGAAGAAAGGTTAGCAAAAGTTCATTAATGATATTTCGGAGATTTTGTGGCAATAGAGTGAACACAGAAATTTTTCAGATTTTCGTCATTGCCGAAGCTGATTACCCTTTAGTGTGTTTTTGCCATAATGGTTTTAACCATTTTGTGAAGTAATAGCTTGTAGATCTAAAAACTAAACCCTCATCAGTGCTACAAAAGAAAGAACATGTGGTCACAAGTAAGCATTATCTGTGTGTTGTAACGAGGCGGTGCTGTGAAGGTTGAGTCGTACCTGTATGAGGGCGGTGCAGGTGGCAGGGGAGCAGACGGTGGGGGCGGCGCACTTGAGAAACTTGTGCAGCTCTGTCAGATGCTCTCGCTCCTGCTGCACCTGCCGCTGTTCCTCCTGTATGCGCTCCACCTCCGTCATCACCTCGTCCAGCTGCCGCTCCTGCAGTCATATCCCCAGCTGTCTGATTCGCCTGTCCCTCCTGCAGGCAACTGTTCATCTGCACGATCTTCCTCACCACCTCCTTCATGTCGTACGCAAGAGCGCAGGCGATTTTTTTATACTAGTCCATAAACGAAACATGCCTACTGCAATGTTCAAATATGAAAATATCTTTCGTGTTGGAGATTTACGTCGTATTTCATTACGCACCATAAAAACTAGTGAAACAAAATTATCTGCTATAATATATTTGTATAAACACATCACTAGAGTGAGTATTAAAAAAAAAAGTGTTTTGCTGGGTTTGTATTGTCATATTTTCGCTGGTGCTTTTAAAAATATGTTAACTTCAAGAGATAATTGTTCACTCATTTGCCAGCATATTTATACATGCCTGTACTTAGAGGCACAATGTTCTGGCAAGATCATGCAAAATACTTTCCTACAGCTGACAAAAATGTATAAGCCAATGTGAAAATCTGGCAATATGGAACATACGAAGTATTATTTCAAGACTCAATATGGTAATGCATATAAACAAATATTGTGTAAAATATACTCTGCCGGCAATTAATTAAAACTGTAACACCGTGAAGGATGTGAACTATCGCTACCAAATTTATTTCGACAGAATACCTATCATATACAAATGCCATGATTACTCTTGCAGCTCGGTATGATGTACGGTATACGTGGGAATCAGTACTATGTGGCCGATCTCGGGTAGCAATATTCGATGCTGCACGATGCGGCATTGAGATTAAGAACTTTGGATGTCCATCTGGGTATCCCCACCCATGATACTTCGAAATATGGATAAAGTTAATCCGTTGTGGCTGTGGGCGTCCTGTTGCAGGCGAGTCGTCGTCCAACAATGGACCACACGTTTTCGATGGGTGAAAGATCCGTGAACGCGCAGGCCAAGGAAGTAGTGTGGCATGGTGGTCATCCAGTACGACGATGTGTACCCGATGCGGTCGCGCATTGTCCTGTTCGTACAGGGCTACTTGTACATTAATCAGCGCAGGGCCATCTAGTTAGCGCACCAGTTGATCAAAAACCATAGCCAGTACTTCGTGCAGTGGAATGTCTTCAGTGCCCTTTCACATCGTATCGAGACTTTACGCTTCGAGAAAATCTCGTGGTCCAGCCAGAGTTCCATAAACAAATTGTGTCTGTGCAGGACAATGCCAAATCTGTGTCGCCGCTCACTGAGTCGGCCCATCGTCGAGAGGAAGATTTATTCCAAAACCTCATCCAGCATTCGGAGTATTAAACCACTGCCATCGCGAGAACAACATCAACGAATCGGCCTCTCAACGAATCGGCTACTAGAGAGAATCTTCCATGGGGCCTACCGATTATTACATGGTTTCGCTTAATATGGCACTTGCGTGGGTTTTGCAACTAGCTCAGTCGACAAATCACTATCAAGTTCTTCGAATTTATTCGAGGTGAAATTTAAACTTTGAGCCTTAATAAAACGATTACTCATAAAACCAATGCCTAACCCAGCAGTTAGGCCTATGTGCCAGTCTAATGGTCAAAGCGATACAGGCTGTAAGTGAGGATTATATATATATATATATATATATATATATATATATATATTGTAGGACAGTTGGAGCATAAAAAAATATTAGGTTGATCTAGTATGAGAAAACTAGTCAAGTAGAAAAATATTAAAAAATTTGATGATATATGAAGAAATTAGAAAGCAGTACAAAATTGAAATAAGTATTACACTGTTTTATAAAGTCTCCAGAAAACATTTTTAAAATTAAAATGCGAGGGAAAAAATAAAACATGTGTTTTTTAAGCAGAATATAATGGAAACATGATACGACAGGGTAAGCACAGTAGAAAAACAATAACGAAAAATAATAATTTATGTTACTTTGTGTGTTTTCATAAAGCAAAAAACACAAAAACCTCTAATTTGAAAATAGTTAAGAATTTGAAAATAATATATAAACTTAAACAATGATTTATATACTTTGTGGTTAGTTGCTCTGTGATAGAGGTACATATGCTGTATAAGTAGTTACTGACTACTTAAAGAATGTTTGTAGTTGCTCAATTTGGATGGGTAGGGCATGGAATGTGGGTATATACTAGAGTAACTCGCTTTGTAGTAAGAGATGGTGAGCATTACGTGCCTTCACAATATATTAAGTTTTTTTTTAATTGTTATAAAACCATACTTGTTAAGGTTGACGGAACTCATTATGGTAGATAACATAGGGTAAATAAATATAAAGGGAGAAGTTACTACATGGCTGTATAATTAAACAGATGGAGAACATAAAATAACTACACTCACTTGCAAAAAAGTTTAGCATGTTCGAATCGCATGAGTACAATGAAGGGTGCTACACAGTATTGTTATAGCCCGACATGTGTCCCATTTAAGTTTAATGCAGTTTACATGAGCTGATTTGCCACTAGGAGGCATACATGTGCCTCCATCATAAATATATACATCATAAATAGACCTTAGTAGCAGTGTGAGTCACGGAGCCAAATTCAGTGAACACGCAGCATATCACAATGGTGCATTTGACAAGCCTTTGCCCAGCTTTGACCGTTCTGTTTACACCGTGAGTCAGTGTTGGACGCAGTGGGAACAGAAGGGTACACAATCCGTCCAGAAGGCTCGGGTTGACCTCGGCGGGCCACCAGCAGGGAGGATCGTTTCATTATGTGACAGGCTGTAAGCACTCCGCCCGCGTCGCTGCGCACCGTCCAGAGCAGAGACATGTTAGGGCAGCAGGGCAGTTTGGGATACGCCTGTGTCCACCAGAAAAATATACAGACGACTAGTAAAGCGGGATCTGTAGCCGTGACGTCCCCTACGACGTCCATCATTACAACCTGAGCATCGCCGAGCACATGTGACCTGTCGGGAATGGGCAGCATGGCAGCTTGCTGATTGGCAACGAGTGGTGTTCAGCGACGAATCACGGTTCTGTCTGGATACAGACGACCGCCGAATTCGACTCAGGAGGCATCCTGGCCAGTGATGTGATCCGTGCTTCATTGCAGAGTGGTACATTGCCCCAACGAGAGATGTCTTGGTGTGTGGGCTGCCATTTCCTACGATTCTGACACCCCACTGGTGGTGATTGAGGGAACCCTGACTGTGTGGAAATACGTTCAGGAAGTTCTGCGATCACGAGCACTCCCCTTTATGGTGCAGCTTGACAACTACATGTTCCAGCAGGATAATGTGCGGCCTCACACAGTATAGGCATCTCTGCTCTGTCTTCGTGATGTCTACATGCTTCCTTGGCTAGCAATGTCCTCGACCTCTCATCCATCGAGAATATTTGGGACCAGACTGGACGGGAACTTCGGCCGGCGACAGTTACGGGGAATTTGGAGAGTCAGCTGTGCCAGGATCTTTCTCAGTATAACATCATATATCTGTATGCCTACATGCTTGGTGTAGAACCATATTTTGATGTTTCCTGTGTGCATACTACTGTGATCTGTGACAGTACACACCTACGTGCCCCTGTGATGGCACCTTCAATGTGATCAATTTTCTTCTTTTTTCAATTTTAATTCCTCCAAATATGCTTTGGAGGAGCATAATTGGAAGTAAACTTCATCAACTACTTTACTGAGAGCCACATTTGTCTATTGTGGCAATTGTGCTTCCTTTTTCAGTATCCGAAGGCTGATGAAGTAGGACGATTTGCCGCGTTCGGCACAGCAGACTTCTTGTGATGTCCAGCTCGACTGGAGGGAGATCTAAGCCGCCACCCTGCATTGCCCTCATATTGGCGTGGCGTAATGCAACTTAGCGTGATTTCCGGACTGGTGGTGAGGATTCCGGCTTACCGGGGTTGTTAAATGCACGTCTTGATTGGCGTAACTGGGCTGTCCTGATTATGGCTTATGCGTGATGTCGTGTACGGGCAGACCATCGAATTAAGTTCTGTTCACACCATTGTCACATCTCTCTCCATCTTAACGACACGAGATATTTTCATTTCAACAGGGAGTTCGGGGATTTTAAATTTTTATTTATTGTCAAGTTTTATGCTTATCTTTGTTGATCTTCGGGGCTTCTGGCAGTTTTTTAACCGAGTCTTCCTATGCAACTCTCTCGACTCCTATCCACAAGTCACCTTACCATATCGAAGAATGCTTCAACCCTGTCCCTATTATCACTGCCACTCAAGGTGGCACAATTACAACAATATACTAACGTGTCCCTCCACAAAGTATTTGATGTAGTTTACTTCACATCATGGTCTTAGAAATTCTAGTTATTTTATATAAACTCCATATGTTTAATTATGTAGCCATTTAGTAACCTATATCTTAATTTTTTATTTACCTTACATGCCCCACCATAGTGAGTTACTCCCAAACTTAACTGTGGGTAATTACATTTTGAAAACTATAACGACGTTTAAATCTTTGATCAGCAAACGGTAAATAAGGGGAAATAAACGCACTGTAATGTCACTACTACGACAGAAGCTAATAATGTATTTAACAGTTGTATCAAGTATATCTCGTGTTAGACAGAAAAAAATCCAGTAGCCAAAAGCGGAAAGAAACTACATGCAAAAGCAATTTTACTGCTACGGCGTGTTCTGCAGAACGGAGTAATGGTATGTAGCATTGCTTGCTTTAGTGTTTCGTGGAATATGGAAATCAAGGAGATTGTATCGCCTATGAAAATGTATGTCGGTCTATGCATACAATTTATTTATGTTTTATATTAAGCTAACCTATCAATCGGTTGGTCGAGGAGAGAAGGCTTTACATGCTTAGTCAAACGAAAGTCACATAAGCAAGGCATACATGCAAATGGCTCATCTGGGACGTGAGCCTTGAAACTCAAGGTCCAAAAGTTACGCTTTACTGGAATTATTGTAAAACAATGAAGTTTATTACAGCAAACATATTTATTATGTTTACCTCTGGTCAAATTTATGGTTAAATTGCATTACGTTCTTCAGAGATGCAATTTTAAGAGCAAACAGGACACAATTACAAATATGTTAACACGGAAAAATCACACAAGCAAAAACCGCTACTAGGTAGCAGTTTTTTTCGAACTTTGTAACCAAATATTTTGTCAAATAAATGAGTTTATTTTGCATTGTATCTTGCGCCGCAACATGTTAAACTTTATGGCATAAGAAATAACATGACTGAAATACTCACTCTGGTAAAATATTTGCTCACAAAGTTAATAACTAGAGGTTAGGACTGTCCTTTCTATTTTTGGCTACATACGATTTAAGTTTATAACCTTAATTTATGTCCCATGCAAGATCAAGATTTAAAATAATAATTTTCAACAGTTTAGGAGTTAAACCACTGAAATATTAGTGCTTACGACAGCTCAGCTAGGAAGTATCATCAGCTCTACCGACTACATCTTAGCTAGGAAGTAGTATTAGCAGACTGCGACATCTGAGTTAAAAAGTAGCATTAGCATTAGTGGCTTTGGCATCTAAGCTATGAAGTATAATTATAATCAGTGACTTCAACATCTGAGCTAGGAAGTAGTATGAGCACTAGTGACTACGATACCTGAACTATAGGATGTAGCATCAGCATTAGTGGCTACATGTAGCATCAGCGCTAGCGACTGCTACACTTGTGCTAGGAAGTAACATCAGCACTAGCGATTACATCTGAGCTAAGCAGCAGCATCGGGGAACTTACCAGCGTGGCGGTCTGGTTGGCGCGGTGGTTGTTGAGGGCTGCCATCTCTGCTTGCGCCTTGTCGCTCCTGCCTGGGACGTCTTTCTCAGGCAGCTCTCCCGTAAGCGACCTCGTGGCTCCCAGCTGAGGACACGAGTCACCTGTCACCCTATCACTTCACCCTCCAGTCCGGTACTCACTCTAGCACTCACCCAGATAGTTTGTGCAGTGGAGGAGGGTCTATATTGAACTCCTAGTCTGGTCACCCTCACTTCGGTTTTTCGCAGTTTCCCGAAATCACTCTTCGATTCCCGGCGGGTTCATCCCGGATTTTCGCATGTGGGAATCGTGCTGGATGGGCGGCGGGTTTTCTCTGGGATCTCCCGTTTTACCCACCTTTGTGTTCCAGAGCTGCTCCAAATTAGCCTCGCTTCACCCTTATCAGTTCTCAAGACTCTGATGTTAAGAGCCGCCAAAAACTATCCTCCTTAATCCCTGATCCACTGATCGACGAGATATTTAGCTCTACGTATTGTAAAACACTATGCAGTACCTTTCTAGAATTGAGAAAAAAATTGTATTTTATTAAATTCAACAAGGACCATTGGTCACACATTGGTATTCGGCACTTATTTTTGTCATTTTTTTTCCAACATAAAATGGTAAATGTGAATATCAGCATTTTACTTCAATTTACACCAGACAAACGAGGATTCTTCGCAATTATATAGCTTGAACATCGGAAACAGTATCAGCCACTCTGGAAGAAAATCTGATTGTTGCGTTGGTCTCAGGCAAAGTTGTGAGATGATAGGCAGCTGGAAATTAACGAAGTCCACTCATCAACTTGCCAACATACTCGGTGTTTCAACAGTGTCAAGTACTCACGATGTGAACGATCTGGAGGCAGAGAATAATGTAATATAATGTTTTATGCAGTGAGGTTTATCAAAATCTTTGTCTAGTAGGTGGAGTGTCGAGCATAGGCAAGAGAGAAACTCCAGCATCGTAACAAATAATAAAAATTAAAAAAAAAACTAGACNAGTGTGAGTGAAGAGATTTGGGCGGCTCTTAACAGCGAGGTCTTGAGAGCCGATGAAGATGATTGAGGTGAGTATAGATCAGCGCAGGAATGAAAAGGCGGGGAAACGGGAGATCGCCGAGAAAACCTGCATACATGTGAAAATCCTGAAGTGACCCGGCCGGTGATTAAACCCGGCTCGCCTTGGTGGGAGGCGAGCAGGCTAACTTTTCAGCCACCGCGGCCCCACGGTGGGTTGGGGTGGGTGTTGGAGTGAAGGGTGTTTGGGCGGTTGAGGGGTGTGGGTTATGATAGAAGTGAGAAGGGAGGGGAGGGGGGAATGTTAAGACAACGTGATTGATTGGCGAGAGTCAGTCGTCTTCTGGACGTTGAGAAGGATGAAAAAAAAGGGGGTGGGGTGACTCCGTAAATGTAAGTTTTATAAAATAAATATTAATATTTTTTATTCATTTCTTTATAAATTTATATGTGAATAATTTTTAGAATTCTTTGAATTTTTTTTTGGAATTTTTAAGGCCAATGTTATGGGGTCAAGGTCACCGACATCTAACGTGGCGAACAAGATGGCCGCTGGAATGACAAAGCATAAATTACTTCGTGCTCCGTCGCCCCCCGCCCTTGGCCCAAACCCGAATACATATATATTTATATTCCAGTCTCAGAGGAATATCAAATTTTGCCGCTGTTTCAGTCTGCTGGTGCCTGTATTCCATGTTATATAACTTCCCCATTTTATGTACATTTTATGTTAAATAAGACCTATCGCTGAAAGTCATTCAGCATTTGCGAGATAGGAAGTTCGCGAGGTTCTGTATTGGAAGTACACCTTTCTACGCTATTGTCGTACCAGTGTTTGCTCGACAACCACTTTTCATTCAAAAGTTTTTGACCCATGGTGGGCATCAGTTTTCGTGCTGGGTTGTAGTAATTTTGTCCTTCCAATACTGTGACTGTTAGAATTTTGCGTGGCCGCGTACTGGTGATGGACTATTAGCAAAAATAAAAAGCACTAGAAGAAACGAAGTTNCTGTTAGAATTTTGCGTGGCCGCGTACTGGTGATGGACTATTAGCAAAAATAAAAAGCACTAGAAGAAACGAAGTTCCTACACGGCAATTTGTACTGCCTCCATTAGCCACCTCTGATTAAGGCCTATAAGTGGGATTCCGAGATGTCTAAAATACATTACTCCATCCAAACAAAATGTGATCTCAAAAATAGTTTTTAACAACGCAAAATTTACTTAACTTTTTTTTTTGTTTAAAGTGATGTTCCATTATGGTACATAGTATGAAAAATAAAAGTTTTAAAAATGCCACATTTAGGGATATTATATGTGTTTTAAATTCANTGTTAGAATTTTGCGTGGCCGCGTACTGGTGATGGACTATTAGCAAAAATAAAAAGCACTAGAAGAAACGAAGTTTCTACACGGCAATTTGTACTGCCTTCATTAGCCACCTCTGATTAAGGCCTATAAGTGGGATTCCGAGATGTCTAAAATACATTACTCCATCCAAACAAAATGTGATCTCAAAAATAGTTTTTAACAACGCAAAATTTACTTAACTTTTTTTTTTTGTTTAAAGTGATGTTTCATTATGGTACATAGTATGAAAAATAAAAGTTTTAAAAATGCCACATTTAGGGATATTATATGGGTTTTAAATTCANCATTATGGTACATAGTATGAAAAATAAAAGTTTTAAAAATGCCACATTTAGGGATATTATATGGGTTTTAAATTCATCTTTAACCGATGATAATGTCGATATCTTTCCTTTTGCGGTGAATTGTCCTAAGATACAGAAGAGCTTCTGTGAAGACGAGTAAGGGAACTGAATGAGTTCGCCAGATACAACTATGCTTTCACGGAGTGTCTGCCACGCTATTGGCCAATAACACATCCAAACCTGAGTCAGAACTCCACTGAGTATAACTGCTAAAATATTAGTCATAACTCTTAACGTCAAATAACTTAATTTCAGCCATCATAAATATAAATTTGTTAGAGCATTCATACCTTAATTTTTCTAGAGCTTGAAAATCTGGAATGACAATAAATGAATCCATAAATAGTCGCAAAGTTGTGCACATCAAAGCGGAACTCAGCGAGGTGTCTTGAATATAGGAGGATATGAGCCGCATGGTCCCAGTTGGAACCTTAATTCGGATACATACTGAGCAATTGGTCATACCGTGTTTTGTTACGAATCAGCGCTATTATTTTCCTGATGAGAGTGGACGATATTTCCAACACATTTTCACTATTCACCTATTTGTTGCTTAATCGCATGCATTTCCTTACATTTGTAATGAAATTATTTAAAAACTCGATTTTCGNCTATTCACCTATTTGTTGCTTAATCGCATGCATTTCCTTACATTTGTAATGAAATTATTTAAAAACTCGATTTTCGGGGGCACATAGGTCCCTTAATAATTACTTTAAGGAAACGTGGTACATACAATTTCGTCAGGAATAACCTGCTGGAGTTTTTCGATGTCGTTTGGAAACACGNACTTTAAGGAAACGTGGTACATACAATTTCGTCAGGAATAACCTGCTGGAGTTTTTCGATGTCGTTTGGAAACACGTAGTAAAATAAGTTTTAGATTAGTATGCCAATACGATTTGAGAATGGCAAGGGTAGGGAGGAACGGAGGCGTCACAACTAATTTGTTTCCATTTTTCATTTTTGTTAAACCCTGGAACTCCCCAAGATGCATTCCGTCACTTTTACATCCCAGGATCTCATTTACTGTTGTGTTCGAGAGGCGGCGGTTATGAATTCCCGCATTCCAGCAGCGTGGGTAGAAAGTAGCCTTCAGCGGCGCTGGAATAGTTTCAGATTTGGACAAAACTACAGACCATAATAACAAAAGGCTGCTGCATATTAGCGGGGAAAGGAAATTATATTCGGGAATATTTAATGAAGGGTGAACCCACTCTTCATTTAATATGCGCTCATTGGGAAATAAGTAACGCAAACACATTCTTTCGGCACGACCGGTGGATGTCTTTGCACGAAATCTGTTGAAAGTCTGTGACTATTAAGAACTTAGTTTGGCAGAATGAAGACGAAAAAAAAAAACATTTCCAACTATCGTTAACTCACCTAGAGTGAATTAATTTAGTTCTGTGTGTTTCGTTTTACTCATTTGCGAAATAATATTTATTGTTTTCAAGTTGACTGAAACAATTATTTAGGCTCCATCAACTAAAGGAAATGCAGGTACAAGGTTCATACATACGGAAGATTAAGTTAGGATAAGAGGTTTGGAGAGAAGAGAGTAGTCTTGCTCGTGAACAAGTAGGATTTTCCCATTTTCAAAAAATCTGAAAGTTTAAAAAATATTTATGCCGCAGCAAGTAACGGAATAGAAGAGAGTAGTCTTGCTCGTGAACAAGTAGGATTTTCCCATTTTCAAAAAATCTGAAAGTTTAAAAAATATTTATGCCGCAGCAAGTAACGGAATAGAAGAGAGTAGTCTTGCTCGTGAACAAGTAGGATTTTCCCATTTTCAAAAAATCTGAAAGTTTAAAAAATATTTATGCCGCAGCAAGTAACGGAATTTTGCTGGAACTAATATCGTTCTAGCTGCACAATTTTAAAGTATATGCGTTTGTGATTAATTGAGCACATTTGAAAACCTTGCTTGAGGTATATTTTTCTTCCCGTCTTGCATTCTTCCTGTGTATATGTATATATATATACACACATATAATATTAACATTACTGAGACTAGAGAACGAAACTCTCTTCTGCAGTCGTCACTTGCTTAACGAATACATTGTCATCATTCAAAAAATCGCAATCGAAATAACCAATATTCCTGAAAACAGGTCTTGAAACATTTCTCCTCTCATGATAACGTGCTCGCCTCATCGCGCTGTGAAAACTAATTGAATTTCACAATTCTTTATAAGCGCACTGCTCCCGAACACGCTTTTCCTACTACTGACGCACTCCGCGGCAGCGCTCAGTAAATCTAGGTAGGCGCTGCCGCGACGGAAGCTCAGCGATAAACCCATAAGAGCAATGTTAAATAATCAAAGGATGTACATCCGCCGAAACTGATAAGCTCCTGATAACAACATCCGGGAGCAGGCTGGCACGTCAAAACTTGCAACTGATTGCAGGTAATCACTTTATTCGTGCGCCCATCAAGCATAACTGCGGAATTGTTAGGAATGTAAATATGTTATTATATTCCAGTTCTTCACTTCATGTGCATAAAGCAAACATAAACTGTTTGAAATAAATTCACTGCTCACAAATTTAAAGATAGAAAATTTTTAAACGACGCTAATACGTGGAACTACTTTGCCGACATCGTTGCCAACTTAACAAAAATCATATCAGTAAATGTATCCGTTAAAATATATGGGGTTGGAAGCAGGCAATTTTTTCAAATGCTTAACTTACCGCAAACAGCCTATACTAAGAGCAATATACTAAAATTAATTAG
>NQII01001272.1:216439-229310 GCA_002778355.1 Clitarchus hookeri
CAGAAAACCTGGGGGAGGAAAGGGTACAATGCACCACTGTAGCCCCCTCACCCGGGTCCAGCGCTCTTTTTGCCTTTAAAGTTGCACTGGTGCTGGTGTTGACATGCACACAGCGCCGACCACAAATTCACTTCTTGCGAAGCGTGCCGTCAACGGAAGCGCGTTTCTCGGGATTGCGTGTTAAATAGTTAATGAAATGCACCTGGGAGCGCAGATCGGCCAGTTGCTCAGTGAGCTTGGTGTTCTCGCCGGAGATGACCCAGATGTTCTTCTGGAGGCTGTGCACCTTGTTCTCCAACTGCTCCACCTCCGTGTCCTTCTCCACGATCGTCTCGACCAGCTGCGACCTGCGACAAAGGAGCCACCTCGTACAAGCTCACACGCCGGCCTGTTGTTATCTTGACAGTGCACCAAGTGAGCTGGCGCAGTGGCCCCTCACAACTCGAGTTAGGGCGGACCCAACTTCGTTTCCCAATCTGGCAGTGACATACGTAGAAATTTATTTCGGGGGAAAAAATAAAAAAGTTTGAAGATCTGTTACTCCAGTTACAGTTCTGGCGACTGTGCTCCAGACTCCAGCAACACACATCACTAGCCTCACTTGGCACAGCGCTGCAGAAAGAATGGTCTTCATTCCCCTGGAGATATTCCTACACCTAGTTGACAGTCTCCCCTTAGTAGCGTTTTGAAGCATCCTGCCAAGGAAGTTTAAAAACCACTCGTGTTACTCTTATGATATCTGGTCACCGGTACGACTGTGGTTAAGAGGGAGAAATCACACCAATCTTCCCTTTACAAATCTTCGTAATCAAACTTCGAGATCAGAAATTAAAAGCTATAGCTTGACGTGGCATAGAGGACTACTTAACAGAATTGTTGACGTTTGTGCGGTTTCAGTACAAAAATTATAAAATATGAGGCAATCTTTGATTACACCAATAGGCGTGAAACGAGTAATGGGAGGAAAATAAACTGGACTTCGAAATTGCGGTAAAATTGTTCCATGCGCCCTGACAAACTTGGTATTTAAAAATTGATACTAGAAATTTAGTTATGGAGGAAAAAAAGTAAAATCCAATATGGTGGTGATTTGTGCCCCTTAAACAACATTGCGACCATATATAATGACTTTTGGGATAAAAATATAATTAATATACACATATATCAGTCGTATGCAATGACGTACCTCACTTTCTCCAGGTACTCATTGTCTGAGACGAGCTTCTCCTGAACAGAGTAATAGAGGTCCAGCTCACTGGATAGTCGCTCCACTAGGGCCTGCTAAACAACAGTCATGCCAACATTAAAAATACAAGAAACACTTGCTTGTTTAGGCCAAACAAATATCAAGTTGTTTTTAAAAAAATATTTTGTGAACTACGCCAAAACCTAGAATGCAATAAAATTTNAGAACTACGCCAAAACCTAGAACGCAATAAAATTTGCTTTCTTAATCAAACAAAATATACAGTTCAGTTAAAGGAACCCCCTTATTTGGGTTACAAGTGTGCATGAAAAAAGAAAAAAAATTTGAATCAAGTTTGTGTAATAATTGCATCATGTACAAAATTACTATAAATACAAGTACTAAATGTTTCTTCAGCAGCTACTGGACAAGAATAAATTAATATATCGTGTGCACATGAGTTGAGAAATAAATGGATGTTTTAATATGGAACATTGCTTGTGGGGACACTTGAAGACCCTTGTGTATGATTCATCAATCGACAAGATAGGAACGTTGCAGGAATCTGCGGGCACTAGCGTGAAATGCTATGGAGAGGAACGTCCCATCCCGAAACTAAGTAACACCATGGAACACTACGAATAACCGAGTAATTTGTTGTGTCTAACGTTCTGTCAGCTACGCATCCCATTCTTTGTTCTTATCCCAGTAGGAGTTAGAGCATAACACCATGTCACAATGTCAGAGATGACGAACATATATGGAGCAAACCTCAAAATTCATCAGTCGGTGTGTGTTCATCTGTTGACACGACCATTATTTACTTATTTTCACTCTCGACTCTAACCCATTCTACACGTTCGTGCAGACTGGAAGCCGGGAGCCCAGTGAGAGGAAGTCGTGTTTTAAAACTTCCTCAGTCAGTGCCGCTCGCAATAACAACTATAACCATTTGGCATTGCTACAACGCCCCATGCTCTGCCTTGCACTTGGCTAAAACACCTGACTTTCGCTAAGGCGTAATACACTACACTGTGAAAATATTTGTTTTCAAAATCAGCAGTGCTGTTTAAAATATTATGTATTTTGGCATTAGTAGAACCATTGGATATATACCATAGCAGGAACGAAGCAATTACAACATTTCTCTGTGTTTAGTTGAAATAATTTCCTGGCTCCATACAAGGTAGCTCTCGCTTCAATTTACCTCCGGTGACATGTAACCAAAAGCAGTACGGTCGTGTGTGCATGCTCACCCCTGGTGGCAATGACAGCAGGCAGCAGCAGTGGACTGCGGCGAAAGTATGTGCATGTGAGTGTACGTCACTTCAAACAGCAGGCAAGCTCTGCAGTCCCCAGCGAGGGAACCAGAAACAGTCCCGGCTGGAGTGATACGTTTACCAGCATGACGAGCCCATGGAGGCAGAGGTAGTTGGCAACAACCAATCATCTAGGCGAGTTCCCTATTAGCAGTACTCCCGGTGACTAATGAACACTGCACATACGACTGGAGCAGCAGTTCATTTACATTACCTCGCTTACCCTCGCACACTAGTAGTCCCGCAGCTACATCGTTCATGGTAACATCGTGCGGCCACGTGAGCGACTAATGCTAGGCATCATCGGTTCTATTTCCGAGATAATAGAACCCAGGCGCCACAAGGGTGCATACGAGGGGAGTAAATACTGGACACTTGACGAATGGAGACGCATACTTTGGTCTGACAAGTTGCTTTTCAAACTGATTCAGCCATATGGGTGAGCCCACGTGCGAAGAGCGACCTACGAACTCACGGATCTCACCCATGTACTAGGAAGTGTTTCGACTGGCAGTGGTTCGTTAACAGTGTGGGATGCATGCAACTGAAATATATTACAACTACTCGAACATCTACGAAATATGAATGGTGAATATTAAGTGCGCATACTTCCGGATGTGTTTTGTATATTAATCTTCTACTTTTATTCTCATGAGTATGACTTTCCACATTAGGACAATACGCCACTACACAGGTCCAGGTCTGCAAAATTATTGTTAGAGAAACACTCGCCCAAGTATCGGGTTCTCATCTGAACATTGACAAGCATAACTTGATGCGTTTTAAACCACCACTGTAAAACAGATCTCCCCCGACTTGGAATAATACAGGATTACATGGAATGTTCTTGAGGAGGTGTGGTGTTCATTGTCTACACACTACTNGATAGTCCAGAATGTTTGTAGCATCCACGATATGCTGTGTTCATGAAGGTCTGAAATCAACAGGGGGATTTAGACTATATTAAATGAGTATCCCAGTTTTTCTCGCTGCAGTGTGTATGTTTGAGTGATGAATTTATTTGTAAATATCAGATTACATAAATACCTCGAAAAATCTCGTGGTTCAGAGCGTAGTGATGTTACCTTCAAGCCACGAGATTACGGGCACAATTTTCTGGGCTGCCATTGTGCCTAACAGACAAATATTATTACAATTTCGGTGATGTGATAGCCAAAATCAAGCCACTCGACTTCAAGACCCAAAATAGCGGCAGTGCCTGAAGCTATGTGTCGATAAGTTGTGGCTAACGTAATTGAACATGAATGAAAGGATGGTTTAAGCTTTCTAAATCTGGTTATCTCACCAACCAAGCAAGTAGAGCTGATTCGTATTTAACCGAGCATATTTTAAACCAACATGGAGTATATATCCGTTTGTTACTACATATACACTGCAGGACTTGTAAATCGCTACACCCATAAGGTGTCAACTATTTTCAATAAAATCAAGACCACATACAGTACCAATTGGCAATGCAAATGGTTAGATTGATGTCGCAGAAACATCACTGCGACATGATATATGGGGGCGCTATGGGGGCACTTGTGGTCAGTACCCAGTGCATAAAAGAGCCTACAACATGTTGGAAAGGCAGAAATCTGCATGTTAAGAGGCAGAGAGGTATGCTATATGGCATCGTGCTCGCTGAGAATATCACCCCTCGCTCCCATTTGAACAGGGTCGTATGGTCGTACTGTACGAAGCTGGCTGGTCGGCTCGTCGTATAGCCATTCATTTTAGCTGTTAAGTCTCTACTGTCACACAATGTGCGCAGGCGTGGATATGTACAGGTCGTACGTCATGCAGAGTATGAACAGGTCCTGTCAGATGCACTACAGACCTATAACATCGTCGTATCTGCTATCTACCGACATGCAGTTTCAAAACATAGCACCACATCCACTACAGTCTGTGGGGCATGCACTGCATTTGCCGGTCTCAACAATAATCATTCGTCCTCGTTTGAATGAGAATGACCTACAGCCACGGCGTCCACTGTGCCACTTGCCTTTAACCCCTCGGCATCGTACGACATTCCGTCAATGGTGCCAGGAACGTGAACATTGAACATAGGAATGGTGACGCATTGTGTTCTCCTATAAGTCCCGCTTCAGTCTTAATGCAGGCGATGGTCGCAAAAGGGTTTAGCGCCGCAGTGGACAATGCAACGATCCTACACTGATTCGTGAATGCCATACGTCCCAGACACCAGGTTTTATAGAATGAGATGTTATCAGTTATGGCTTCCATTCACACCATGGGGTTATTTAAGGCGCGGAGATAGCACAGTGACATGTCAATAAAGTTCTGAGGCCCCATTATCTGCCATTTTTGCGCAGTGTACCCAAAGCTAGCAGAAGTAGCAAAAGTCAGTTGGCCCACTTGTACAAATCTACTTGTACACAAGCGGCCCACTTACGGTTTCCATAATACTGTAACAATCAGCCAACCACTGTAATGCACCCGCAGATGCTCGTGACCCACATGATGCCTCTTACTGTTGTGTGCAGTTGGCCCCATATGGGCCACTGTCCAGATAATGCCCATGTAGCAAAATACAATCTGCCCACAAGCGGCTCGCTTCTGCGTAACCAACTGTACCCCGAACATGTCAGCACCATCAGCGGGCCATGTGTGGCAGCAGTGGCCCACTGGTTTTCTGATTCAGGCCTGTCATAACTTAACCACATGCCAGCCAACTACTGGCAAGCCACTTGTAGCCCAGCTATTGGCCACTTACAGCCCAGCTATTGGCCACTTGTGGCCCACTTAGAAGCAGCTATCGCTGAATTTTCAAATCCAATAAATAATTATGTTTCACCCAAAAAAAGCTCCTATATGTTGTTTTCAGTATTATTTCAAGATTAGTACATTTATTTGGAAGAACCTGGAATCGAACTCACCAACCATTGGTTCACAGTCTAGAATTCCAGCAACTAATCTACTACGTATTTATGCATGTAAATCTTTTCAAGTAAATCTGATTACTTTCTAAACATACAAGTTGCATTATTACCTTTACTGCTGGGATTTCTGTGTTTTGTTTTAGTTTCGGGTTACTTTCAGGGGGAATTTAAAAAGCAAAATAAAGAATTTACGTGTTATGCTTGCAGATTTATACTCTAAAAACTATTTGTACCTATTACTAATAATTACACACGATAATTTACGTAATATATGCATGAAATAAAAAAAATCAAGTAAATTAACACATGCTATTTGCCGTTGCACAACACCATATAGTCGGCATGCTACAAATAACCCATGAAATTATCAGTAATCTGTCCCAATCAGTCAAAGTTGGCATGCAATAAAACGTACTCTAGTTTGCTGATAATGTTCCTTTAGTAATACGAAACAGCTGGCATGCTAAAGAAGACCTGTAAGTATGCTGTTATTATGTCCCTAGCAGTAAACAACAGTTGGCATGCCATACATAGCCCATTAGCACGCTACTAATGCATTCCCGGCAGTAAGTAACAGTTGGTATATCATGAGTGGCCCACAAGTTTTCTGCTTGTATGTCCCCAGCTGTAAGCAACAGTTGGTNTAAGTAACAGTTGGTATATCATGAGTGGCCCACAAGTTTTCTGCTTGTATGTCCCCAGCTGTAAGCAACAGTTGGTATATCATGAGTGGCCCACAAGTTTTCTGCTTGTATGTCCCCAGCTGTAAGCAACAGTTGGCATGCCNAACAGTTGGTATATCATGAGTGGCCCACAAGTTTTCTGCTTGTATGTCCCCAGCTGTAAGCAACAGTTGGCATGCCGTAAATGGCCCGTCAGCTTGCTGCTAATATTTTCCCAGCATTAAGCAATAGTTGGTCGGCCGTAAATGGCCCATAAAAATGCTGCTGATATTTAACTGTTAGCATTTTTTTTATTGTCTACTTATTGGGCGTCTGTTGAATTGTAACAATCATCGTGAGAGCATTGGACCATGTTACGATAATTAAAAAATAGGCCGCCGCTTTTCATCATTGCCGAAGCTCAGTGTGGAAGTGGTTCAGGCCCGCAGGTATTTCAATGGGCCCACTGAGTTTCCCCAGCAAGCCCGGTTACCCATAATGTTCCCCTCCCCTCATCATGCCTGTACAGGAAAAGAAGAGGGAGGCAGCTCTGCCTAAGTAAGTGGCTCTACTTTATTACAAAAATCTAGAAAAAAGCAGGTTAAGTAAAATAACCTGGACAAAGAATATAATTTCCCGGCCAGGTTTTATAAATTTTAGTTGATTCTAGTACCAAATAATGTTTACGTGACTCTAAAAACGCGAGGTCTGGTTAGGCGTGCTCAAGCATGAAATGATGGTGAGGTTGAAAATTAAAAAATAGGTAATGCCACTTTTTTTTATATGACCTAATTGTCAACCATATAAGAAATGCTGACAGTCATAAATACGAACGTTAACTACCACTGCCAACAGTTGGCCAACTGTTAACTGCTTGTCGTTTGCTACTTGGGAGGACACTATCCACCACCTGTTTGATGGAATACCTCGTCGCATCGCTGCCAGTATATACGCGAGAGGAGGCTCTACCCCATATTAAATGCGTGCTTTGTGTATACTAAACAACAAAGCCTCTATGAGTGAAAAAAAAACTGATAATTTTGTATGATCATCTGTTACCTGTGAAGGTTTTAACAAATTTCGCATAAGGAAAGAGGGTGTAGCGATTTCAATGTCTAGTGTGTATTTTAACGGAAACACTGACTCACAGAAAAAATTACCAGACAACATGGATGGAAATGGTTGGTTACCTATGATAAAATAGAAAATATGTTTAGGGGATTAATATCCGTTCCCAATCATCAGGCATGTACACTCAGATGCATGTATTAAGTGAATGTTACAAATCCGGAAAATTAGTGTTTTAATAGATCGGGGGCTTATCTTTAGTGATTATAGAACTATGTGTTTTCACATGTGTGTTCAGCTGAATTGTCTTCATTGCGTCGTCAAGAATTAGTTGCACGTGTCCGTATATACTCTCCTCACTGCTCGCTATTTCACTTACGGAGTTTGTTGTTTTATATTTAATTTACATAGTAATAACGGACAAGTTCTGCAGGATTCGATGCGATTACATGTTTGCTGACAACAGCAAATATTGATTTTTTTTTTNGTAATAACGGACAAGTTCTGCAGGATTCGATGCGATTACATGTTTGCTGACAACAGCAAATATTGATTTTTTTTTTTCGGTACCTGTGCATTTGTACATTATACACAATTCTGGATTAATAGTGTTAAACAAAGAACTATGAAAAGTTATACGTTACTTACAAATATTTTTTTTTCAGTTTGTTACATGTATTGCAAGAATCCCTCCAAGATTATAACCATGGGGGAGTTAAGTCTGAATTTACACAACAGAAAATCAAGCATATGAATATTGCCATAGTGGTTTAGCAGTCTTCTCGTCTCCTACCATAATGAAACAGTTTTCGATTCCTGATAGAGTCACACCAAGATTTTGTAAGTGGGAAACGTGGTGAACATTGCTGCCGGCTGGTGGGTTTTTTCGGGGCACTCCCTTTCCTACATAACTGCATTTCATCACTGCTTCAGCTCCGCCCCAGCTGCTAAGCGATGCCCAAATCTCCTTTCAGCACTCAGCAAGTAGAGAACGACTCGGGGTCGGCGTGAGTGATGCGGGTAACATAGTCTAAAGATGAAGCAGACCGATTTGCTTCTTCTGCGTATGTCCCTAACACTGAACCACCCATGGCCAAAACCACTGTCAAAACCATGTGGTAAACAGATATGAACGAGTTTGTCTGCATTTTAATTTTCGCCAGACCTTTAACATGAACAAAATACACTAACTTCAATATGTTTTAATTAAATTTAAGTAGAAGTGTACAAACACCGCACTGCATATTTTACATAAGCAGTGTTCTAGCTTGAAATGCTACCCAAGCTATTTTTGATAAAGTTATTGGTAACAAAGCAGTCGAGTGTTGGGGCACTGAGAGTGGCTGCTGTGTAGCTAGAGCAGGTACGTCGGGGTACCTGTGACTGTGTATCAGGGCTGTCGTCCAAGTTCTTGACGGGCTTGGATAGGAAGACGATGCCTGGAAGGCCGCCCTCGGTTAGCCCTGTCACTATGACCTGGGGCAGGCGCTCCTCTAGCCTCACAGTCGCAGTGCCGCGGGGCGCCGGGCTCAACTCCTGGACCGGAGGCGGCGGGGGCAGCGACGCCAAGGACGGCACTGCCGTCATTGGTGGAGGCAGTGGCTTGAGCACCTCCTGGTCCACCTCTGCCACCGCCACCTCCTCCTCGAGGATGGGCGGTGGCTCCAGCCCCACCAGCTCGCTAAGGTCAATTGCGACCAGGTCCAGCTCTGCCATGCGGTCCATCAGCTCCGAGCACTTCACGTCCAGTTGCAGCTTCTCCTCCTCCGTCATCAGCTCTGTCTGCACATGCCCCAAACCACACAGAGCGTCATCATATCCCACATCACAGCATTGCGACTGCAGTCGACATCAGCAGAGTGAGCATACTCCAGAGAATGTATTCCATGCCTACAACATCTGCGAGAACAGAGTGTTTTATGGCGACTGAGTCCCATGCATCATAAATAATCTGAGCTATCATGCCACCAAATTCTTAATTTACTTCACCAAGCAAATGTGGTCTCTCAGTAGTAGTATAATTATTCGGCTTTTAATGCATAATTCAGCAAATTGTGGTGTGATGCTATCAACGACCTTGAACCTGGGCTATTTTCAGTTTGACATTGTCTTTGGAGAGTACCTGCATGTAACCTAGTGACTTTAGAAGAAGTTAAATAAAAATACTATAAAATGTACGTTTTATTTTCCAGTTTTCTTAAAAATAACATCAATAATTTATTTTATACTTTATTCTGCTCTTCTAGCCAAATCACGAAATTCATTTACATAATCATTTTCTAAAAGTCGTTTTAACAAAACTGTTTCTAATAAATGTATATTAAGCTGCCCTTAATAAAAAAATTCATAACTCTTTTCAAAGATGTTCAGAAAATCTTGGTTCCAGCCTTCACCTTTGTCCGACCCTGTAATTCTAGTTTCTCCGCCATTCGGCAATATTAACTCTAGGGGACTGTTAGAACTCTTTGTGAGGTGCACTTTGCAATATTTCCTCAAAATATTTTAATGCATATTATGTTAGAAAAATAAACCTGGCGATGCATCAACTTCCCCTTAACTCTAGCGTTGCGAAAGGCCTGGAGCACAGCTCCAAGCTTCGGCCAGCAAAATAAGGCGTTCCGGGTAATCGACGGTTTCTTTTTGGCTTTTATAGTTTTTATTTCTTCATATTTTTAACGAATAAGTAAAGGAACGAAGGCTTACAACTCGAAGTGTTCAGATATGTCCATGTCGATTAGTGGTCATATGAGAAATTTCGTGATATTCTCTGACTTTTGCATGTTGTTTTGTTTTCCCCAATTAATTATTTTTCCGCATTGCTTTTTATTCGTATAGCTCCTGCTAGATACGGACGTAAGTACAGAGTTATGGAATATTGCAATTTGTATAAATTAGTCTCAAACTACTTCTTAACAAAGTTGAAAAGGCCAGATGTATTATTATGAATAGCATTGAAAACTGCCGTGATGGCAGAATTATTCAAAATTTACAAGAACTCGAGTGTTTCAAAGATGCAGCTACGAAACTTCGTTTCCAAGAAACCAGTGATAAGCTTTTCTCAGCAGTCCACATATTTTTTAAGTAACAAGTGAAGCTGTTTCTAAGCTATATGCCACAGTTTTGAGGATGGAGAGAAATTGTGTTGAAAAGAGGCTCTTTCCTAATTTGGTGGTTATGGACGAGTATGAATGTCAGGGCCACACAAAACCATGACAACCTGAAACTGCTTATAATTTTCATAATGAATAAATTGAATGTCTTGATTTATTAGCTGGTCGCCATAAAAGTTTTTTTTTTAATACAACAGGAATATATTTAAGACCATTCATCTGATATAATCGATTCATTTTCTCAGTGTTCATGACTGAGTATACAAAACAAAGTGTTGTGTTGTTTTTATTCAGTGGAATGGCGAGCACCATAATAGATTTACTACCTGCGATACAGACTAATCGTTTGAAGTACATATTCGTCAAGGTTGTCAAAGTTATGAATAAAATTAGAACTGACACAGGAAAATCAGCTATGTAGTGTGAAATTATACGAACAAACTGTTTGATATGCTGACACTGGTTGCTTCACAAAATAGTATTTCGATCATGGTAAACAGAAGAAGGTACGCTATAAAAATTTACTACATGTGATTGTAAATTGCAACTACATTCCGTGCAAAATTCTTACAGCCGATACAAACAACAACCGTCAAGATAACAAGAGATAGAGTGAATAATAGCTTTAAATATGTGGTGATATATGTATATGCATGCATACACACAAATTCATGTTTGTGAGAAATGCAACACCATGAAGGAATCACCAGAATGTAAGGAAATCTAGTACACTCATTATTAATAAAATCACAAACAAATTATTACATTTTCCGAGCAACGCACCAACGTTACTTGCAAAAATTAGTCCATGAGCTGCAATAAGAATTGCCACATGCCATGCCATAGAATCAAACAGGCCTTGGATGTAGTCATGGGGTATCGCCTGCAAGGCTGATTCTACTCGAGTCCACAGTTCATTGTCATTGACTGCAGCCTGAGAATGACGGGCTAGTTATGGAGTAACCATATTCTGCACTTGTTCTACAGATGACATATCGGGCGAACATGCAGGCCAGGGCAAAAGTGGTATCTGTCTTATTTCGAAGATGGCCTTGATGATTCCGACAACAGGTGGTCAGGCATTGCATTTTTGGAGTATGGCCACAAGAGAGTGCTGGGGGAAGGGTACGACTTCAACCTCCTCAACTTACCTGATGTAGTGGTTTCTGTTCAGAGTGCCCACAGTTTTTTTAGCAACCGAGATCATCTATGACAGCTAGTTGCTCCACAAAACATCGCATCCATTGTCCATGCAGTATGCCACTGGACGATGCATTCTAAAAGATGGTGCTCGCCCCGATATCGTCGAATGCATTTGCGGCTTTGATTGTAAAGCAAGTCAAAGCGGGACTCGTCCGAAAACATACGTTGCCACTCTGCCTGCCAGTGGGTGCATTCGTGAGCCCACGGTAGCCTGAGGCATTGATGATTCAGGCTCAAAAGAATTAGTGCACACATTCTGCTACGAAACAGACATCATCGAACTGTGAAAGCAAATGTCAGAACTGTTTCAGTGTTCCAGCATTCTGCTGACTCTCGAAGGGAAGCTGAACAGCTCATCACCACCATCTAGATAAAGTGTCTGTCATTCCATGGTTTCGTCACATTTTGTGGTCGAGTTCCGGATTTTCAACTCGTCCTGTTCTCTTCAGTTCTCTGCTTCCACACTCGCATCACTGTCGTGGCATTATGCCCAGTATGACAACGATTTAGCTGTATGGAAATTCTCCTTCATGAAAACAGAAAATTCTGCCCTGTTAAAATAGTTAAAATGCTTAAAATGTGCCTTCCATGTCAACGAGGCATACAGATGCCTGTAGGAATGTTTGTGGTTCACTAGAAATAAACAACTGCACTTGTCTGGATCCTGAACAACCCTCTATTTATAGATTTATTTTACATGATAGTTCAGAGGGCGCTTATACTTCTAGGCATGCACGATAACTCTCAAATTAGAATAATTTGAATTTCACACCCTGCTTTCCATTTCCTATGAGTTTATTTTCATTTTCATGTTTCCTTCATTGTGTTGCATTTTTCGCACACATGAGTGTGCGTATAACGGATGATTCAAAACGACACCGACAACTCTTAGTATGCTGCACGAGATAGAAAACAGATTATTTTTCAAAAGGAGACCTATGTCCGGAAAATAATGGTTTGGGTGGTGTTGGGTGTCAAAGTTTGACAACATTTCAGATATGGTGATTAAAGTTCCACATTGTGTCACGAAACCACCTATAACCCAATAAGAGCATCACATTGTGAAGCAAATTACAAAATGGGTTCGAATTGTCGAGGGCACACCTGCAGATGAAATAAAAGCCTGTCTCAAGTCATCAAATTTATGGGTAAATGTCAAGAAATTCAGCTTGACGACAAATATGAGAGTGCACCTCTACAATAACGTTGACACAGGTCATTATGCTGATACACTATTAAAAATTGGACATTGGCGGTTAGAAACAGATGCCGAGGGCTGTGTGTCACTAACGGGAGATTTTAGTAATTTGGTGCAGAGTGATACGGAACTGATTGCTAGCGTTTACCCAGATCTACAAATAAATATAAATGACGACCAGTGGCTTTGTAAAAGAGCGATTCAAGCACCAAAAAA
>NQII01001272.1:229690-241072 GCA_002778355.1 Clitarchus hookeri
ATAGAATGTCCGAGGAGGAAACGTCATTATTCCAGGAGGTTAAATAAGAGATTATTTAAAGCAAAAATTTTATATACATGTGTGTCTTATACCATATGATCTTCTATGTAGAGCTACCTAAATAATTAGCTGTTACAGTGGCCAGTGCAGTGGTGTGCTACAGTTTTAAATAAATTTTCGAAAATGTCTTTGTCCACTGCAATGCATTGTTCTGCTCTCATGAAAAAACTGTTTTACATGTCTGAGTGCATCTGCGCATTCCTTTAGTTAAGCGATGGCACCCATAATGCGAACAAGCAGTTCTCCACATGTAGCAACTTTCGTTTGTACAATTCACTCTTCATCGAACACCATAAAAAAAGCAACGGCGTTAGTCTGGAGAACCAAATGGCCAGTTAACAGGACTACCATGACCAATTCACTGATTAGGGAAAATGTGGTCGAGAAGTTGCTCCAAAAATTTTTAGAAAGCAGATAAACCTCGTCATACTGAAAGCACATAGCCATATATGTGGCTAAAGAAAAGCGCTTTAGTTGTTCCTGTAATGTGCGTCGGAAAAAAATGAATATAACTGTGTCCTGTCATTCTATGATATAAAATAACGGGACTGATCAATGTGTCATTAATCATACTGCACCACCATTCATGAAGAAACTATCTTGGGAACTTTTTTGCACTGTACCATGTGGCTTCTCTTGCGACCATTGATTACTGTTATGCATATTGTTGACCCCATTCCAGGTAATTGTGGCTTCATCAGTATTGTTCTTATTATAGTTCATTTCATATAAGAAGGCCACTTTCTGACAGTCAGTGAGTGGCAACTTAATATATTGAAAACAAATAACCTGCCATTTACAAAATCCTGTATCAGCTGATGCACGAACGAACAAAAGTTAATATTACGTTGGCTATTCTGAGAGCAGTGCCGAAGCACATCACACAAGCAGAAGATACGCGGATAAGAAAGAGTTCGTAGATTAATTAATACATTTTATTTTACGTGGTCATAAAACAGCAGTTTTTAGTTTTAGAAACGAAACTTCGTGATAAAATAGTAATGTATAGGTGTTCAAAATGAGATGCACAATAAAACGATACGTATCCAAATGTGACGAAAAAATCCAAAGTTTCCAGACTCTCAAACCAGGTGCTGCCATCTTGTGAGTTAAAAGCGCACCATCATTTGCAATATGCCCTTCCATGCCATCTGTTATCCATATCCCGAACTACACCCAGAAACATATTATAGATTTGTTGTTTAAAATAACGTATTCACGCGCATATACAAATAATTTTATTTTCCCGCGAGCTCTGTATAATTTTTAAAGTAACATATATTTCGTGTACCGCGTTTACGAACGACCCTACACACGTCCACCAAGCTCCGTTTACGAATGCAGCGCCACCCAAGCAGTTCACCAATTGCCACACGGAGCAGCACCTCCTGGACGCGCTGACTCGCCACATCAAAGCCTATTCTTGACACGCCTGTTGATGGCGAATGGATACATAAACGAAAAGACACGGCGATTGTCAACTGTCAAGAATGTGGCCTTCTTATATGGTACACAGTATATCAATGCAGGGAGCACTTCACGATTGCCAATTAACTAGTTACAAAATTCGAGGTGAATAGCACTGTATTATTTTGAAGATGTGGTGAAAATGGTGCGAGCTCTCATCATGTAGCGTTCTCCATTCATGTGTTAGCGAAACAACGAGACGCGCAGAAAGTCTGTGTTCTATTTGTAGGCTACACTGAACTATACCAAGAACACGTCCATAATGCTGCACATAGTAATGACGTCTTCGTTATAATGCCAAATGAGCACTGTGGAGCTTACCGTTTTAAAGTAATGCGCTATACAGTGCGAAGTTCCAGGAATAAAGTAAAGAAGCGTGCCATTAATCATTACTCAAGATATAATCATCTGAAGACAAGGTTCAACAAGACATTGCATGATAAGATGTGGTTTNTGCCATTAATCATTACTCAAGATATAATCATCTGAAG
This sequence comes from Clitarchus hookeri, assembly GCA_002778355.1. Lineage (NCBI taxonomy): Eukaryota > Metazoa > Arthropoda > Insecta > Phasmatodea > Phasmatidae > Clitarchus > Clitarchus hookeri. The sequence continues at coordinate 231,709 of NQII01001272.1, forward strand.
ACAAGGTTCAACAAGACATTGCATGATAAGATGTGGTTTTACTTCATGGTCAAACATACTCGAGCATGGATAAACCTTTTGCCCAAACTCGTTTGTATGTACAACTCTACAGTTCATTCCCTCACACACATTAAACCCAAAGATGTGAAGGATGATGCACTGTCTCCAACTGTGTACCTCAACACAAAGACGAATCCTTCTAAACATAAAGCCAATGTCGGTGAGCTGATGTGAGCTTCCGAACAAATAAAGCGTCTTAGCAAAAGTGTTCAATCTGAAACAAATCCCAAATAATGCTCCGGGGATTGACAATCTCGAATATTCTGACAGTGTACACATCTGCGATTGCCTTTATGCTGAATAGATCCAGAATACAAAATTCCTTGATGTGTATTTGACAGAGAAGTTTCCGATCTGGTGAAATCAATGTTCCTTTTCAGACGGTGGATCTTTTACCTATCTATAGTTCCTGTGTAGACAGTTCAGATATGATGATGTGGTAAAATAAGATTGTAAATATTGAAAGGGCTTAAATGTTTGTACACACAATATACAGGCTTTACTAAATAAGAAAACACTGTTTTTTTTAATAATTTATTTGCCTGTTTTATTTAATGTTTGTGCTGTGTGTATAAGGTAATAATACAGAATTTCGAAAATCTTGTTATTTATATTAAGAATAAAAAATTAATAAAAAATCGAAAGATAATTTAGCAAAAGAAGAGATTGTTAGTATAATGTTCTAAAAATGGCAAATTGGTGCAATAGGTACGTTAAATTNGATAATTTAGCAAAAGAAGAGATTGTTAGTATAATGTTCTAAAAATGGCAAATTGGTGCAATAGGTACGTTAAATTCAATAGTGAAAATCTAATTTGTTTGTAGTTGCAGTAATATCAATCCAGGGTTTTTTGTCAAGTACGATGTGCACTCGTAAATTTCGGAAAGGTAAAACNTTGTAGTTGCAGTAATATCAATCCAGGGTTTTTTGTCAAGTACGATGTGCACTCGTAAATTTCGGAAAGGTAAAACCTCGTGCATATAGGTCTTTTAAAATGTTATTAAAATTCTTTATTAACATTAACTTTAGTTAAAATGTTATAAGAATTATATTTTAAAAAGTATTTTTTAAATAGTAATAATTGACAATGTGTTATTTTTTTAACTTGCCGAGAAAGATTAGGAGGACAAATTATGAAATGTATAATTTTAAGTGGGTTTTTAATGAGTGCTTGTGTACAGACATCTGAAGGCTTGAGTACAATGCCATCTGAAGGCTTGAGAACGATACAATCGAAAACACATCCACAGTGTAGCTCGTGGCTAACTNCTTGAGTACAATGCCATCTGAAGGCTTGAGAACGATACAATCGAAAACACATCCACAGTGTAGCTCGTGGCTAACTGGGTTCCACATTAAAATACTATCCTACTCCAAAGCCTAATATGATCGGGATATGGTGCCAAAATAAAGTACAATGAACCGCTGCTCAGTAAAAATACTTTCTAGCAAGTGCAAACATCCCACGCACATATTATATGTGTTCTAATTTGAGAAAATCTACATTTACAGGGTTGAATCATGGAAGCTGGATACGACCTACCTCACGCTTCTCTGAAACATAATCTTTGACTTCTTGTATTTTGGATATCATGTTGTTGATCTGCCCCTCGGTTTGCTCGAACTTCTTCACGACTTCGGAGTCTGGGGATGACTTTCCCTCCGTATCTGAAACATTTCGGCACCATAGAACCTCTAAGCGATGAACATGCTAGTTTAACAGAACCAGTCAAGTGGGGCAGTGCGTTGTGTGGTGTGACGGAATGGCCTCAAAAACCTCTGCAAAAAGAGAAATCAAAACAACTATCGAACAGCCATCTGCCCAAAATTCGACTGTAGTGCAGCGAGTGGCCTAGAAACTAAACGCTAATGCTACAACTAGTATGAGATGCATTGACAATCACACAGGAAATTGGGCATTCTTCTGCTTGTCACAATAGCAACAGTTGGTGCAAAGCTAGGAAGAAGATTAAAACATAAATGATACACTCTAAAGAAAAACTGAGAACACACTCGCTACTCAGCCTCTAGTATAGTGCGTTTTAGATATTATTTAATGTAGTAAACAAATATCACTGAAAAATTAATTTTATTTCTGTTGAACTTGGTCATGGTTTATTAGAGATACAGCAGGAAGCAATTTTTACGAAATAGGTGGAGAAAAAATAGTTTCGCATTGAACATATACAAAACAGAGAGGTAGGTAACGAACAATACATGAAGTCCCTGCAAGAAATCTATGCTCAAATTTGTATACATAATTATTTCGAATTATACACCTGTTAATTTAATATAACACTATTATAATATTTTTGGAAATATAATTCTTTCAAAATATGTTTTATCTCTGCAGCCAGGTAACTATATGATGCCTAATTACTTAATAACACTGCCATTGTGTGCAATGAGGATATATAATTTATTGTATGTATATTCACAATGGCGAAATAATCAAGCCAGGCATCTTTGCAACAAATTATATTCTGTCATTAAAAAATGGGCAGTACCAACATTACAGTGTGGATCCAACCGCACTTATATTATTTACTTACAGCACTGAATCACAGAAAAAATTACCAAATTGAAATAGCGGCAATTTTTTATGAAATTAAGTGCGTGAATACAATAAAATGACGTACTTAAACCACGTGGAGAAATAATTGTGCTATTATACATTTTCTGGATTTTTTGTTCATAAATCTTGGGATTTCCCTAATAGACTGTCTGAAAGTAAGAAGACAGCAACATGCATCGTTAGCGCATCCGTAACTAGGAAGAAATAAATCTTGTTAAGTTTTTCTTCACACGTTCATGTGCGATATGTATAAGAATATTTCACAATAGGTACTAAGTTTTGTATTACAAGTATACAGTTAAATAATCTATCCAAATTCGTCGGGACGGTTTTTTTCTATAGAAATAATAATTGTAATTTGAAGGTGTCTGTTATGGTCAGTATGAGGAATAGGGGGAGCAGCGAACAGAACTAGGACCGCCATTGTATACTTTTGGGTTTTTGCCAGTCCAGTAAGGCAGACGCAGTTTTGACAATTGGTCAACTTCACAGCCACTCGTACCAACCTTAAGTTTACTAATATAACAAAAATGGCAAACAAATTTTCCAAATATCCAGAGAATTAAAAGAAAAAAATAAAACACAATAACACAGAAAATTTAAATACAAATATCGATTTTCGTGTTCTGGCATATCCATCTGACGGCCGCCATCTTGTGATTAGTTTACAAAAATGCAACCATTTTCACAGTTTCCAAAATGTTCAAATATTCCCGTTTATATACATAGTTTAATGTGTGTTTCTGTTGTACTGCAGTAGTTGCATTCGCTCCGCCTTTAGAGGGCCACCAGTTCGAAATTTGTCAACATACAACCAAAGTTTTATACAATTGTTTCAGTTTTATCGAAAATAAACAATATATTTAATAAATACCAATTATACTAGATCATTTAATTTGTGTAAACACTTGCAGATTTTAATCACAGTTCTTGGTTTAACGCCCTTTGAGAGTTTAAAAATTATCAAAACTTAAGTAGATTATATGAAATGTTCCAAATCACTTTAATAAAAATATTACTTTATAAAAATATTTTACTAACTTTCTGCCATCATAATGTGGCTTTTGATTCGGTCAGCTGGTAAATTCAACGACTAGCAAAAGCCCACAATGTCTTCCATAGTAGACCCAATATCGATTTTACGAGCGAGGTGGCGCAACGTTAATGCAATGGATACACATTCGGAATGACCCGGGTTCGGTTACCGCTACGGTCATCCTAATTTTGGTTTTCGATAGTTTTCATAAACCGCTCGAAGCAAATGCTGGGATGGTCCCCTGCTATAAAGTCCATATCATATATGAAGGCCACATTCTTGACAGTTGACGATCGCCGCGCCAATGTTCACTTTTCGTTTATGTATCCATTCGCCATCAACTGGTGCGTCAAGTGAAGGCTTTGATGCGACGAGTCAGCGCGTCCAGGAGGTGCTGTACACGAAATATATGTTACTTTAAAAATTATGCAGAGCTCGCGAAAAATAAAACTATTGGTATCTGTTCGAAATCTGTTAGCATGGAAGCTTTCTTCTCTGGCTGGTTATGCTTCGAAAAAAATCCGATAGGTAGCGTGCACATCCTGTCCGGAGCGAAGTCTGAGCTTCTTATTTTGCTCAAAAGATAGCATATTTTTTAAGTAGACTGTTCTTCTATTACCGGCTGAGTACGACATGAGTTTGAAATATATTTCTTTAAATCATTACAAAAAATAATTCAACAACATTATGCAATATTTCTCTATGCTTTTGGAATTAATATCAAGCACGTAATGAAAGCGGGGTTGGAGAGGGGCTATTAAGACGTGCAAAAGGATTTGAAATTGTGTTTCACATGGATACGGATAGTTTTAACGTGCCTTTAATTTTGAACACCTATACCTTTCTACTTTAGCAAGAAGTTTAGTTTCTAACACTAAAAACTGCTATTTTATGACCACGTACAATAACCTAGGAACTCTTTTTTTATCGCGCGTATTTTTGGCTGGTTTAATGTGCGTCAGCAGTGCACTCAGAATAGCCAACGTAACATTAACTTTTGTTCGTTCGTGCATCAGCTGATACAGGATTTTGTAAATGGCATGTTGTTTGTTTCGAATACGTCAATTGCCACTCACTGACTGTCAGAATCTGGCCAACTTATATGAAATGAAGATACAGGCCACGACCGTTATGTTCCGCGTGCCTGACTCCGTGCAAATGGTTCAATCCCTCATGGCCTTGGAGTTGACGGTATTCCAAGTCATACTTAACTTACATCTGAACCCCAAATTTATTTTATATTACACAAGTAGATGCAGCGATGAGTGTGTCGGTAATGCGTAATCGAGTTGTGAATTGCGGTAATCCGTAACATCACCGAGAAATTTACGTGCGCATTTCGGAACGAAGACATGGAAAATGGACACAGCACTCATTACGGTTTACGGCGAGGGTATCGTAAAAAAGAAGAATGTCCCCTAGTAACCTCGTGTGTCAAACATATTGCCCACTTAGGGTACAAGAGATAAATTCCTCTATTCCATGTATTTATGCATGGTTTCCTGGAAAACGGCGAGGTTCAAGAAAATAACACAACACGACATAAAGTGTACTGTTTTACGGAGGAGTAAAGAATTTCTTACATATTCAAATTTTTCATTTGTTGTTTTTGGAACGTGTATTGAAATGTCTGGCACGACAAAACCTATACTATAGCTTAAAGAATCGTCTTTATGAGCACAACTTCACTGTTGCATGAACGATAACATATGTGATGGGACAGCAGGCACACAATACCGACTTCAGAAATTGCATTATTCAATTATTTATGTCCAGTCCAGACATAAAACATAACACAACGTAATTCACGCCGTGACGAAAAAAAAAAAATCTAAATACAAGACAACGGATACCTTTAACCATCAAAATCCAACAAGTAAATGGATAATAACGGCGGTAACCTGTATTATTTCCGTGATATTATCGGATGACAGTGGCAGGCTTGTGCGGTCAATAATCTTTGTTGGGTTACGGACTATTTACACACCCACTAAGTACGCACTAGTGTTTGCAATACATTCATGTACTAGACGATGTCATTCACCCTTGCTTCAGATACATCGAAGAAAGAATAATAAATAATTGGTTGTGCTTCTGCTGACGTCGGTCGAACGTCCCCACGCACAGAACGTTGAGTACCAAAACTTACGCCTCACCAGCCGGCATAATGCTATAGTAATAAGCCATACCAAAACCTTAACTACCGTTTTATCTCCATTATAAAAAATGCTCTAAATAATTAAGAGTGAAACACTCTAGACCAGGGGCGTCCAACTGCTTTCTTTGCAAAGGGCCGTAACGCCTATTGTAGACTGGTTCGCAATGCCGAAAAAAGTTATTAAATAAATTACTTATTTTAAAATTAATAGCTCTTAGGTTTTTACAATTATTTTTTCATTTAAATCTTATAAGGAACAGCATGAGTCTCTATAATGCTCATATATTTATTTTATGTGTAAAAAAAAATGCAATTTACGGACATTATTAAAAGTATTTACAGTCGTTCGATTTTCACATGTTTCTTTCTTTTCACGGCAGAAAAAAGAAGCATTTTAACATATATCTCATTCAGGAGATACACTCTACTAGGTGGACAACCGTTAACAAATACTATATTACTATCGTTGTTCGCGTATCTTTCTATCATATGCTGGTGTTTACAGCTGGTTGGAGACAAGGTGGTCTGTGTTGTCCAAAATCGTTCTTTTCGAACATACAATTTCTTTCTTATATTGTAAACTAATACTGCACGTATCGTATTGAAATGATCGCTGCTATATTTTAAACACAATTAAGTTGTACTGTACTTACAATGACAATAAAAATATAAGGATGTAGCAAATCCGAAAAAATGGAAAGATTTAATAAAAGTAACCATTTAATATATTTAGTTATACAAGTTTGCAAAATTATAATATCTAAAAAATTGCTTCGCTTTTGTTCCCTGGATTGTGGTACGAGTAGTTTGACACTCTCGAAGGAGNAAATAATTATTTCGAATTATACACCTGTTAATTTAATATAACACTATTATAATATTTTTGGAAATATAATTCTTTAAAAATATGTTTTATCTCTGCAGCCAGGTAACTATATGATGCCTAATTCCTTAATAACACTGCCATTGTGTGCAATGAGGATATATAATTTATTGTATGTATATTCACAATGGCGAAATAATCAAGCCAGGCATCTTTGCAACAAATTATATTCTGTCATTAAAAAATGGGCAGTACCAACATTACAGTGTGGATCCAACCGCACTTATATTATTTACTTACAGCACTGAATCACAGAAAAAATTACCAAATTGAAATAGCTGCAATTTTTTATGAAATTAAGCGCGTGAATACAATAAAATGACGTACTTAAACCACGTGGAGAAATAATTGTGCTATTATACATTTCTGGATTTTTTGTTCATAAATCTTGGGGTTTCCCTAATAGACTGTCTGAAAGTAAGAAGACAGCAACATGCATCGTTAGCGCATCCGTAACTAGGAAGAAATAAATCTTGTTAAGTTTTTCTTCACACGTTCATGTGCGATATGTATAAGAATATTTCACAATAGGTACTAAGTTTTGTATTACAAGTATAGAAGTATAGAGTTAAATAATCTACCCAAATTCGTCGAGACGGTTTTTTTCTATAGAAATAATAATTGTAATTTGAAGGTGTCTGTTATGGTCAGTATGAGGAATAGGGGGAGCAGCGAACAGAACTAGGACCGCCATTGTATACTTGTGGGTTTTTGCCAGTCCAGTAAGGCAGACGCAGTTTTGACAATTGGTCAACTTCACAGCCACTCGTACCAACCTTANTGGGTTTTTGCCAGTCCAGTAAGGCAGACGCAGTTTTGACAATTGGTCAACTTCACAGCCACTCGTACCAACCTTAAGTTTACTAATATAACAAAAATGGCAAACAAATTTTCCAAATATCCAGAGAATTAAAAGAAAAAAATAAAACACAATAACACAGAAAATTTAAATACAAATATCGATTTTCGTGTTCTGGCATATCCATCTGACGGCCGCCATCTTGTGATTAGTTTACAAAAATGCAACCATTTTCACAGTTTCCAAAATGTTCAAATATTCCCGTTTATATACATAGTTTAATGTGTGTTTCTGTTGTACTGCAGTAGTTGCATTCGCTCCGCCTTTAGAGGGCCACCAGTTCGAAATTTGTCAACATACAACCAAAGTTTTATACAATTGTTTCAGTTTTATCGAAAATAAACAATATATTTAATAAATACCAATTATACTAGATCATTTAATTTGTGTAAACACTTGCAGATTTTAATCACAGTTCTTGGTTTAACGCCCTTTGAGAGTTTAAAAATTATCAAAACTTAAGTAGATTATATGAAATGTTCCAAATCACTTTAATAAAAATATTACTTTATAAAAATATTTTACTAACTTTCTGCCATCATAATGTGGCTTTTGATTCGGTCAGCTGGTAAATTCAACGACTAGCAAAAGCCCACAATGTCTTCCATAGTAGACCCAATATCGATTTNTTGATTCGGTCAGCTGGTAAATTCAACGACTAGCAAAAGCCCACAATGTCTTCCATAGTAGACCCAATATCGATTCTACGAGCGAGGTGGCGCAACGTTAATGGAATGGATACACATTCGGAATGACCCGGGTTCGGTTACCGCTACGGTCGTCCTAATTTTGGTTTTCGATAGTTTTCATAAACTGCTCGAAACAAATGCTGGGATGGTCCCCTGCTATAAAGTCCATATCATATATGAAGGCCACATTCTTGACAGTTGACGATCGCCGCGCCAATGTTCACTTTTCGTTTATGTATCCATTCGCGTAGTTGACCACGCAGTTCACTTCCGAAACTACGCTGCTCAGAGCGCGTCCAGGAGGTGCTGTACACGAAATATATGTTACTTTAAAAATTATGCAGAGCTCGGCTTTTTATTTTGATAACCATAGACAAGCAAATCTGTTAGCATGGAAGCTTTCTTCTCTGGCTGGTTATGCTTCGAAAAAAATCCGATAGGTAGCGTGCACATCCTGTCCGGAGCGAAGTCTGAGCTTCTTATTTTGCTCAAAAGATAGCATATTTTTTAAGTAGACTGTTCTTCTATTACCGGCTGAGTNCGAAGTCTGAGCTTCTTATTTTGCTCAAAAGATAGCATATTTTTTAAGTAGACTGTTCTTCTATTACCGGCTGAGTACGACATGAGTTTGAAATATATTTCTTTAAATCATTACAAAAAATAATTCAACAACATTATGCAATATTTCTCTATGCTTTTGGAATTAATATCAAGCACGTAATGAAAGCGGGGTTGGAGAGGGGCTATTAAGACGTGCAAAAGGATTTGAAATTGTGTTTCACATGGATACGGATAGTTTTAACGTGCCTTTAATTTTGAACACCTATACCTTTCTACTTTAGCAAGAAGTTTAGTTTCTAACACTAAAAACTGCTATTTTATGACCACGTACAATAACCTAGGAACTCTTTTTTTATCGCGCGTATTTTTGGCTGGTTTAATGTGCGTCAGCAGTGCACTCAGAATAGCCAACGTAACATTAACTTTTGTTCGTTCGTGCATCAGCTGATACAGGATTTTGTAAATGGCATGTTGTTTGTTTCGAATACGTCAATTGCCACTCACTGACTGTCAGAATCTGGCCAACTTATATGAAATGAAGA
>NQII01001272.1:242431-287142 GCA_002778355.1 Clitarchus hookeri
GGGGGGGGGGGGGGACAAAGTTTTGTGCAACGAAACACATTTCAAGATAATGGCATAAAGGGGTGAGGAGGATGTGATTGTGACTTATATGACAGAATAGACCCAGAAGTTAATTGTGCACTGTGTTTACGGACAATATTTTTAATATTTCTATATTTCTGCTGTGCCATTTGTGTTGGCGCTTGTTTCAAGTCAATATGTAATTATGTTAATTATATTTTTTTATATTAGAACGTGCTCTAGTTCTGCTTAATCTTTTTGTTTAGTCACTTTGAAGTTGTAAAACTAATCTCGTTATCTGAAATTATTGTCATGATTAAACATTTATCTAGTTATTATTTTTGTGTTCCTTTAAAAAAAATTTTTTTCTTTATGTCAATTGTGTATGTACGTAATATATTGTGTGAAGTCTTAATTGCCAATTATCAAAATGAGAAGCTTTACTTCTGATATATTACACTTCTTTCTAGACTTTCGATTTATCTATCGTTTAGTGGCGCGATACCAATAAGTCCGGAGCATANCGCGAGACCAATAAGTCCGGAGCATGCATATATATATATATATAGGTTTCCGCTCGTGTAACTTCCTTCTTCTTCGTTTCTCGCCATACAGCATGTAGTCCCCTTGGATCTTCTTCTTATTTTAAATCCTTCATTATCTTTAAAGGTGTTCAAAAGAAGATATTTTTTTTCTATGCGTTACTTACATCTTTATATTTGCCCTGGTAATATATATAATTATGTGAATTTTCTGACTGTCAAGTTGTAAATGATAAAATTGTGCNAAAATTGTTCTATTTATTACGTTAATGTAACAAGTAAAACAGGAGCACTCTCCTCTAATTTGCTCTCTGTAGTATACCTTAGTCTACACATGAATCTAGAGATCCGACCTTCCGTTTATGTCCCATTTTGTGTTAAGACGAGGGCACCTAGAGGTGCCCACGTTTCAGTCGCGAATATTGTACGTAACACTGCGACCACAAATCTTCCATAAATGAAACTCGACACTTGAAATAACGGGACGGAGTGTTTTCATATTTGCCGCCAAATACCTTTAACGTAGGTTCAGTAGTTCGCCGGACAGCAGCCAGGTGCCTCTGCTAGAGCATCAGCAGTCTCTAGCGCTCACGTATCGCGATATGGCGACACCGCAACAAACACAGGCATTCGCATTCTGCAGTTCAGCAAGACAGAATCCGTGATATTGGTGCCGCGTGCGTTGGGACTTCATTTTCGGTATTTTCCTGCCAATGGCAAAGAGCGTTCTTCCTTGGTACTACTGACAATCCGAGGAAACAGGCTGTTTGTTTGTTTGAGTGAAAGAATCCAGACGTCAACACGCTTCCGATGAATACAGCGAAGAGAATTCAAGAGAGTTTTATGTGTAGCCCGGGCAATTGCACTCATCGTGTCAGCTGAGAATTAGCGAACTCTCAAGCAACTCTCTGGCGTGTGTTACAGAGTCGTCTGCGCACCAGGCCATGCCAGTTACTAATGGCACATACTTCTCGTGCAGGTGACAGAGGAAGGTGATGCCGTGTTACACGACATGAAGGACTACAGCTTCCTACCACGACTGATTTTCAGCGACAAAGCGACATTTCCGTTCCAACTATAGTATTAGTCGTTTTAATGAGCGCCTATGGAAACTAAAGTGGAATTTTCGTGCAATTTCTGAAAGAAAGGTGCATGGCTCTATTATTTTTAGATGAAGAACTTCAATTATGGATCAAACCTATCTCTAAATGCTGGAGAACTTGTTTATACAAAACTTCACGCAGATTGTGGATGAGTTCGTTTTCCAGCAAGCCAGAGCACCACCACATTGACGCCTGCAATCTCGACGTTTACTAAATGGCACACTGCCTCATCGTTGGAAATGTCACCTGCGANAAAGTGGAATTTTCGTGCAATTTCTGAAAGAAAGGTGCATGGCTCTATTATTTTTAGATGAAGAACTTCAATTATCGATCAAACCTATCTCTAAATGCTGGAGAACTTGTTTATACAAAACTTCACGAAGATTGTGGATGAGTTCGTTTTCCACCAAGCCAGAGTACCACCACATTGACGCCTGCAATCTCGACGTTTACTAAATGGCACACTGCCTCATCGTTGGAAATGTCACCTGCGANACCACCACATTGACGCCTGCAATCTCGACGTTTACTAAATGGCACACTGCCTCATCGTTGGAAATGTCACCTGCGACTCCATGTTTTGGCGCTATGCTTTTGGCATCCGAGATCTCTAGACATTACATCATGCGACTTTTACTTGTGGGGAGACGCCCAAGACCAAGTTTTTGTGCCCCCATTTGTGACTTATTGACTTATCTGGATGACCTCAAAAATATATTTCCCGTCTCGTTGACTACTGTGGATTGAGAAACTGAAAAGCATTCGAGGCAAATTAAGCTATCGTCTCAATGTGANTTCCCGTCTCGTTGACTACTGTGGATTGAGAAACTGAAAAGCATTCGAGGCAAATTAAGCTATCGTCTCAATGTGAAGCTGATGTAGAGCTCCTAAGGAATTTATAAACTAATGAGTACAACTTGATGACTTCATAAACAGTTTGTCATTTCCTGGTCTATTTTAACTTTTTTTTTGTGGGTAGGAAGTGGAGGGGGTGGGGGTTTATGAAATTTGCCCCTTCTTTTTGATGCAAACTGTAAATTAAAGAAATTTTGAAGTTTTCTTGGATGGCGTTAAATTATTTCATAGTCGCAAAAGAAATGTAAGCAGGATACTGTAAAAGGGACATGATATAGCATGGAAAATTATAAATGAATTTTCATCCGGAATATTTTAGAAATACCATTGAATGTTTTCGTAGTTTCCTTGAAATTTTCGACTCCTTTCCGAATTTTCTGGAATATTCGTGGGCGAGGTAAATAGATGTGCCTATATCTAAGATGAACGCCACGGAAAATTAATATTGTAACCATCAAGCCAGAATCGGGACATGAGTAGTGTAAACCCAAGAAGGTGTTCCTACCTCAATTGTACTCCCGCCACTTTCCATGATTTTTGGTTCGAAATTTCTAAACAATTCTCTAACATTATTTTCAAGGCAGCGTTCGCTCACGTAGATAACTTGAAGAGTATGCTCAAGTGCTACTCAAGTGCTACTCAAGTGCTACTCAAGTGTCATGTGCTCAGTTGCTCGCTGACACAAAACTTTCCAAAGTTACAACACACTCATCAAGCTTGTGATTATACGGATACGTTGATTCCCTTATAACATGAGTGCATTGAAAGGCGGATCTTTTAAAACTTTTGGCAAGCAAATATGCTATTATGAAATAACTGTTTTATTAAGTTGTCATTGTTTTATGCCACAAAAAAACTCTCTCATGTTGGCCAGCACCGTCCACGTTTATTTTTCTCTGTAGGAAGACTGGGAAGACCTGCTCTGTTAAATGCACTTAAGTTTCCTCCTGCCATGGCTCTATGCTAANTTTCTCTGTAGGAAGACTGGGAAGACCTGCTCTGTTAAATGCACTTAAGTTTCCTCCTGCCATGGCTCTATGCTAAAGACGGAATAGCCAGTATCTGCCTCTACAAAAGCATCTTCACTGCAGAATAAGACACAAGGATTTTGACAGAGTGATCTATAAAGTTTGGTTGAGATAAGATAGAAACAAGTATTTACGGTGTCCCATGAAACCTTCTGCTGGAATGAATAGCCACTGCATTTAAACAGTTACGACACAAAAGTCGATGATGTAAAAGAGCGGGAGAGAGTGAAATGGTGTAACTTGCGTAGCGCTGGTAGCCAGGGCACGAGCCCATACCTCGTGCCGCACGGCACAGGATGTCCAGCAGGGAAGCTGAACACAGCTGCTGGAGTTCACTCACCTTCTGGCCGCAGGACATCTGCTTCAGGAAGCTGTTCCTTCGTCCCCACGCCCGGCTCCTCGCTCACGCCTCCAGCACTTTCTGATAACAAGAACAGCGTTAAATCAAGCAGCTTGCGGCGATCCTCCGCGACACCAATGGCCAATGCACACGGCATTCGCAAAGACATCGCCAGCGCGACTTTACAACTACAGTGCTTTTACTTTCTGTGTTTCTAACTGTGCGAACTTTGGCAATTTCTTATGAATTGGTAAAATATTTGTTAACATTAATTTTTATTTGAATTTGTTTTAACATGTTATTGGTGCTGCTTGGGTGTATGCTCTTTGAATTATTCTTGCATGTTGGTAAGTAGTTGAACGAAAAATTATTTTCGACGTTGGAGATAACAGGGACTTTTGTGTTGCAGAAAACCCACAGCATAACACAAGCGCACAAAGGTGCTGTAAGCAAGTAAAGAATATGCTTACCCATTTTCAACACGTATGTAAATAACGCGCAGTAATCGCAAAGGAGACGAGAAAGATACCTTACAGAAATAATAATAATAATAATAATAAACGAGGACAATATGTGCAGGTGTATCCAGTCAACTATAAACGGCACAACTAGGATAACACAAACGAACACAGTAGTAGGCTTCCTATTGTGCGACCAGATTAACAAACGATCCCGTGAGGGGAAAGCGCAGCTGTTCCACTCCTCGCGCAACGCGCGGCGGGGAAGACAGGTACACTCATTACAAAATACTACGGACCATCTGAGACACATTCGGGAATATCAAACATGGTTGTGTGGTTTGCCTATCGTTTATCATAAAGCATACGAAGTTTCAATGTTTTAATGCTCCCCGAGTATGCAGACACAACACAGTGACATTTGTTGTAATATGCATTCGAGACGAATAAGAATATTACAAAAAAAGCCATTTTATATATTCAGTGAATAAAGATAGATGTGTTGGAAGGACAGGAAAACATCTGCCTGGTGGTAAGCAATAAATAGGAGAGAGGAAAAGCTACACATATGAAGGATATATAATAATATTCACAGTAGATATTAATTTGAATTCATTTGACGTAACTACAAAAATTGTTCGCAGTAAAAATTATTCTGTATTAAAAATAAATTGCGTTCAAAGTATAAACAATCTGTATTTTTAACCCTTATCATGTTTTATTTTTATATTATGAAACTTTAAAATGCACAAACTGCCATGCATGCAAATGCTATTTAAAACATTTCCAGAAAATGGTAGAAACATTTTGCAAAGACTAAAATAATCGGTAGGAGCAAAACTGGAACCACAGAAACATCACTGAAACTGATGTTAATAAACGCATACCTGTTCAGAAATGTTGTGTGGACTCAGTTTCTCAAAAGAGTGAATTGTTTGACATAATAAGACGCCTCAAAAGACGCAACTCGATAATATACATATTATATGTTACCCATCACTCCAAACCCCAGTAAAACTTAAAATGTTCGCTGTTAATCAAATCACCGTATTTTAAAACATGCAGTTTCCTATGCGAGTTCCTCGACTTCTCAAAGTGCACTGTAAGTTTTCCACTACTGCTATCTCTACAACTATCATAATGGCAACTATTGCTGTCACCATCCACACTTATAAGTTTTTCTATTTATTCTTTCATGCAACGATCGTTTTTACAATATTCTGCTTCTTCTCGTTTTACATGTGACGCAGTTGATTTCCGGTATTTTTTTTTTTTAAGACCTCTTATAGCCTCGTCTGTAAACGATTTTATCTGGTCGACTCTCTGCGATACATTTTATCAGCTACACGAGGCTTGACAGTGTTCCAGATACATTCTATGGTATTCAAATGATTTTGATATGGCGGCAGTCTGACTACTTCGCGGCCACATGACTCAAGTCAAGAAGTTCGTCCACATAATACTTGGGAGCTGGGCGTTGGCGTTCAAAAACTCAAAGTAGTTCTGCTTTAGAAATTTCTCTTTCATAAGCAATATTGTTTACCTTGAACAATTATTGTATTTTCGCAGTACAGACAGTAGATTTTTAAAGTAGGTACTGGTACTTCCTTTTTGCGGGCATTAACGTTTTGAATTATGCGTCGAACTATGCACAAATCAACCATCCCGAACTATTTTTCTGCTACTCGTCTTTCGTTTTTCCCTAGTGTATATACGTTTATATCTGTTAGTTTTGATACACGAATTTCCTTACGTATTTTGCATATTTCCGCCACCGATTTCCCCTGTCGCAGTTGCTGCCTCTTTCGTGGCATTTTCAATGGTGCCTATAAGTCTGTCTTTCAGAAACTTTCTCGTTATCTCAATAAACGCAATTACATTACCAACAATTTCTCGGTCTTCGCTGTGAATAGTAGGACGTTTTTTTACTCGAGCATGCCATGAATTACTCTTTAGTGAATACCTGCTGCAAGACTGACGTGTTCGCTTTACACGTGCGCAGACTATACAGTAGGTATCGGTGACACTGTTGCATCCCTGTGATTGGCTCACTCGACCTTCCCCGCCTTCGTCCTATCTCCTCGAGCAAGGCCAAGACCCGCGACAGCATTCTCTCCAGAGATTAGGGTTTTTACGGTGTCTGTGCCGGTTTTTCCCTTTCTCTTCTAGATGTAGTTAGTTAACTATAAGTACATTAGGGAGGTTTCTCATGGCCAAACTCGGCCATGGGAAACCCAATCCCTCTTTGCCGCGATGCACGTCTCCTTGCATGTTTTTCCTTCCCTTGTAAGCGTAAGGGGTTAGCCCTGAGACGCAATAATCCCGTTCCTACCGCGGACTAATACATAACACTTCGTTTTAGAGTAGGTTAGAAAATAAAAAACATTCTCTCCAGATATTTTGTTGACGTTGCTGAGTTCATACAAGGAAACAGTTGCAAAGTTTGGGGAACTAGGGTTTCAGTCTGTCGACGTTCCCGTGTTTGTGCTTGTGGGCGCATACGGAGCTAATAACTTTGGGTCTTTTATGAACGTGAACCAGGGGCGCAACCAGCCACTCCTTAAGTTAGGGCTCAGCTAGGTTAAATATAGAGTGTACTCATAGGTGTCGGTAGGTTAGCCATTACTGCTATATATACACGTGTGTGTGTATATATATATATATATATATATATATATATATATATATATAGAGAGAGAGAGAGAGAATTTANATATATATAGAGAGAGAGAGAGAGAGAGAATTTTTAGGCAGTAATTTTCCTCAATGTATGATAACCATTTGGAAACACAGCATAACAGATATATACATATGAGGACATTAAGAAATCTGTGAGCAACGGAGATGCGATCCAGTTTCTTAAGTGCAGGAGTTAATAAACGTGTTAATGTGAAAGGGGATAGTAACTCTAATCAAGTCAGAACAAAGTTGGAAGAGGATTATTCGAAAGAAAGTCTGGGAATCGTAAAACTTCCTGCGAGAAATAATTTAAAATGTGCCTGGAGCTGGAAACAATGGCGATGTAGTATTCTCTTATATTTCTTGCGAAGTTTTATTTTATAGCGTATCTGTTTTGCTGGCATTTAAATATGAATGTAATGTAGCTTGCCCGTGGTCCAGAATCTGTCGTTTTTTTTTTAACTCGCCATATTATTTTTAAGACTGTACTACTACTACATAAAGAGAACTGGGAAACGCTAGGCAAAGCAAAAAAAAAAAAACTTGCTAATGGTATTTACATATCACGATGCTATATATTCTTTTAGCAACGAACTACATGGGTAGTGCTGTTCTGTTCCGAATCCGATTACCTACTGACATCTTTTGTGCGAATTACGAACTACGTGAGTAAAGGTAAAGGTTATGCTTGTGGCTGCTAGTGCGAGGGTAGGTAAAGTGGTAGTGGGGTGAGGTCATTAGAGACGATATATCGTCTTTGGATAGTGCGAAATAAGGTGTACTTATGGAACGACTATTTCAACGCTTCCAGCATAGGATATAAACAAACAAAATTGAAAGAATAAAAAAAGTTTTGTCAGTAAGGAGGGAATCCCCCCTAAATCCACCACTGGCGTGGACAGATAGGAGACTTGTTGCTTAAAAGTCAGTATCAATCGTAAACTAAATTGTTCTTCACCAACAAGCAAAACAAGGTTTCCCCAACAAAAAACACTTTTCCACCCAAACAAAATCATATGTGCACCACCACTGGGCGTTAACGTAAATATGATGACGCAAGCCGCGTCCCCCTGCCTCAGCGTCCGTTCGTCCCTAACGTTAATGCGCAGCTACAACGCGCCCTCTACTGGGGTTCGCCGCACCCGAACTCGTGGACGATGCCGTAAAGGACGCTGCAGTTAGTGCGGGTGTGTAGGAATGCGTCCCGCTGGCCAGCCATTCCACCACCAAGGGCAAGCAGTCGTCCCGCCTTCATCTTCCCAAGAGGTAACGTTTGGAGGCACGACAGTTCCAGCCAGTCTTCTACACCACAATTCATTTCCATCCACGAGACCGCCAGGGAAATGAAAGCCACGGCGGGAATTTAGTAGCGGTCCCTGCAGGTTGGCAACCCCTCGTGTGCTGTCTTCAAGCTTCACGTGTGTGACTGACCCACGTGTGTGTCTGCGTGTGAAGTGTGATCATGTCGAGTTATACCCACACATTTTCACCCATCGTTCCACATAAGTCAGCACCTGAAAAGGGGAAATTAATATTTATGTATTTGTGTTGCTACGCTTAGGTAATTATACCTACACCCGTCTTTCAAATATGGACTCGACCGTCGATGCAGACATAGTACCAAATTTGATATTACGTGTTGTTTTATTCCTTGTTTCATGCTTTTCTCTAGGTAATAAATGCATTTTAATAACTGTGTTACGAAAGACGCAGAGAGACAGTGTTGTAATTAAAATGTGTGACGTCTTTCTAATTGTTAAATACCAACGTGCATATTTTCTATACGTTAGTTCTGTTGTGTAGATTTGTTTGAAAGCTTTCTTTGCCATCTTTGTTGTTCTCAATTCTTTTGTGTGTGTGTTTTTTCTTTTATTTGATATTGCTTTGTTTCAATTTCCGTAAATATTTGGCGTCAGCCCGTTCGAGTCCCGGGCGGGCTGCCGCCATGATTGCCAGTCGGATTCGGGCGCGGACAGAGGACGGCTGTGCGTCACGCCGCTCTAACGCACTTCATTCTTTTTGCTACGTCATTTAGTCTGCAATGGTCTTGTCATGTTTTTGAACCGGAACTCAAGTTAATCAGCTTTTTGCTCGGGGGTAGAGCTCCCTCAACCCTACCGGATCATGCGCCCAGGGGGATTTGAGTTTTGCGCTTAATTTCTCTGCGTGGGCTGTCGGCATGCCGTTAATTGCTGTACCGATGCAATTGCCTCGTGCGGGAGTTTTGCAGTGTGAAGTAAACACGTTCATGGTTGATTGAGTACTTTTGGAATCAACATTAATAAAATGTTGCTGCCCCGACATGCGTACATTTTAACGGCAACGCAGAGTGACATGCACCCAATTGAAGTCGGTAACGACGGAGGGAAAGTAATTCCACGTCTTATCGTGGAATTAAAAGTGTTACGTCAACATGTGAAAATATTAAAATAATTTATTTCGGTTTCTGTTTTCTTACTGCATATAGTGCAAGTATGTGCAAATCTGCAGAAATATTCACTTATTTACACATTTGCATACGCTTATTTACAGTTTCACGCGACTGACGCATAAATAAAGCGACCAGGCCCATGGCAATGTTAACTTTACATACGAAGGAGGAATACACAGTATGCATACAAGTAGATACTAAGCAGTGCTTCCAAAATGATGTTTACCGTGAACAGCCTATTTATACAAACTGACGTACGAGTTATTCTTCACGCGTTGGTTGCGTCCCGGCCATGTCGGGTGCTTCACCCTTATGCAGCCTTCCTTGTCTCTCCTCAAGTGTATATTTACGTAATGAATGGTTTGGCACATGCGAAAGTTATCGGAAGTTATCGGCGTGTTAGGTGACCGTAAACTGCCTCACGTTACTGGCGTCACGAGGGGGTCAACAGCCAACACCCTCGTTAGGTAGGCAGGGAAACGTAACTTTATACCAACTATTAGGTGCTTCACCTTGGAACACCGCGGGAGTCTCCAGGATGAGCCATATAGGCGAACGGCCTACGACCCAACTTCACGAGAACCACGGTGGTGAAGTGGCCAGACTATAAACCGGGTTCGATTCCCGAAAGGGGTCGCTCCCGGTTTTTTCGCACGTGTGCAGAATGATGCCGCTGGTCGGCGGGTTTTCTCAGGGATCTCTCATTCCTCGCGTCCTTGCATTCCGGCGCTGCTACATAATCACCTCGCTTCTACCTAGTCGTCTCTCAAGAACTCGATGTTAAGAGCCGCGCGAATCTCTGCATTCTACAGTTCATGTTCCAGAGCTATTCGGCACCCAAACATCTCAGAAAATTCTCCGTTATTTTCCTTACCTACCCTATCGACAACAATACTCCGCCTCTGTAAAACCCCCTTGTCTGTGTCCTGGAGCCCGACTCCCGTCATTGAATTTGTGAAGTTGAATGTTTGTCATCACAATAAACATACTGTTATGAAGTGATCAAGCCTTAGCTGAAAGGCCTGCCTGATCACACCTTCAAGCATTTAACCAGGGCACGAGCGTGATTGCAACAACACCTTGCGAAAGATAGTTGCAGAAATCCCCTTCACCGGCCAGTAAATGGGACCGAAAATATTAAACAACGCGCCCGATATAGGCCAGCGTAACACCGGGAGTGGCGTTTTTTGTCGTCGACCCGAGCAGAGAGAAGACCACTGAAGATGGTTGGTTGTGTCCAGCCGTCGTTCACCACCTCCTAGAACCAGCCTCCGTCAACATGAACAAGGTGGGGATTTTCCAATTAATTTGTAATAGCAATGGCGTGAGGTAATAATACTTAATATAATTAATTAGCATTTTGGTATTCCATTTAAGCTCCCCCGATCAATAGTCACGTAAATAGTTATTATATAATCCTTATATTCAATAAACTCCATCTTATACTGTTGTTCTCTACCTAATCATGACTCATTATTTAGCTTCGCCCTTAGCCCCTTTCACGTATGAATTGGCATAAAAGTTAATTAGTAACAATACGCCATAGTGGGGTTGCAATACTAGGCATAATGAGTAAATCAGATCTACAGCCTCCAGCTTGTTCGGGTAAACTCTTGTGCCAGCAAATATGACTATAGGCCTAACATGTCACACCAACTGCTGTTGTAAAGGTGGGAGAAATTTACTAACATATCGAAATTCAGAGGATTAAATATTTTTTCTTCGAACCTGATTTGATTATCCAGTTTTTTTCATAATGATCCTGACTTTTGTATTATTAAAGACTTCGGCAACGAACATTTGTTATTTTTTTTACGTTTGCTTAGAGATTCTGAGAAATATGTTCCAACCAAAAATTATCCAACATAATGTAAGAAATTAAGTCAGCTTTCAGAGAAGAAAAAATTTTAGAATCTAAGCAAATGTGTAAAAAAAGTTTTCCTTTCTCGAAGTGATCACAACATATAGCTGGTTTAATTTTGTGACAGTTGCAAAACTGAAAATTTTCTGATAACAGAAGAGACCTCTGTTGTTATTTGAATAAGCAAGTTGTATACTCCTTAAATAACACAATATTCATATGCTCACGGCGCGCATGTCAGTGTTTTTTTTTTCAAGTGCAGGGCTTGCACATTTTATTTTTCTACCTTGTCGCATTCGACCAACGCAGATGTGTTAAAACAAGTATTATCGCGGTAGGTTGCTTCGCCATCGTATGCTAACTCGCCTCTGATTGGCTAGTAATTCACTGTCGCATTGTCGCAAATTGTAAAATGGCAGTTAGTCATCTCGGCCACGGACGTCAGCTGGTTAAGGCTCTGCTTTAAACAAACAAGTCAGCAACACGCGTATAGGAGCCGACCGCTAGCTAATGTGAATCTTTAAATGTGCGCCAACACGGGCAGTGTCGCGCCGATCGGCTGAGATATGTTTGTTGTCCAACTGTCTGTTGCGAAGCCATCGTCATCATCGCTTATAATGATATCGCACGAGAGCTGCGTGGGGTGCACATTGGAAGGTCTTGAGAGCCGACGAGGGTGATTGAGGTGAGTATGGAGCAGCGCCGGAATGAAAGGGCGGGGGGAAACGTGAGCTCCCCGAGAAAACCCTCCGACCATCGGTACCGCCCTGCACGATTCCCACATGCGAAAATCCGGGAGTGACCCGGCCGGGGACTGAACCCGGTTCGCCTTGGCGAGAGGCGAGCAGTCTAACCGCACAGCCACCGCAGTCTCCCTTTCACCAATGAAGATCACCGTGGTAGTCTGGTGGTGATATGGCCGTCGGGTGTATTCCTCTGCTGTCCTGGAGCACCACACAGCTTGGTGAAGTAGGGATCACGGTTTGGGAAGCTGTCAGTACCATCAGCGCTCATCTTTAGGAAGTATTACGGACGCAGTAATGGTATGCCGTTACGTCGAAGAATAGCTGCGGTATGATTTGTTTTAATTTTCACTTCGCGCATTGTCAAAATTGTTATTCCTAAATATCTGCTAAAACTAGTAGGTTACATTTAACCTCTTGATGCTAGCCTCAAATTCTCCATACTCACGTCCACCTATACGTCAATATTAACTACTCTCGTCAGTGAAGAATGGCTTGTCACGTCCACACAGCGGAGGAAAACTGCCTTCTTAGCTGTGTGATGAGCATCGAACAGGTGGCAGCGGCTCATTGCCAGCTTACGGCAAGCATGCCCGGCAGAGACGGCCGCTGTTTCTACAATGAGCACTTGTTCGCGGCCACTGTGTGCTTCGACCNCGCCCTTTCGCCAACATCACATTACCTGCTGATTGGCCATTGGACCACGTCATCATTCGACATTCTTAGCTGCCTTTGCTGGCGAGTCCAGCTACAGCTTCGAGGTGAGTGGATGCGAGATGTTTTTTTTCCCCTCACACTTTAATTGACTGAAGATTATTATTTTTTGGTATTACTTCTGGACACTTGTGTGTCCTCTGTTGCCATATATGACGTGTGGGATAGGCATTGAGGAGGAAATGTGTGGAGCAGAGTCCTATAGCGGCGCCCTCGTTTCGCCTTGGTGGGAAAAGAGAGAAAGGCAGCAGTGTTGAGATAAGTTTATTGTAATTGCCCTTTAGGTAAAGTTATAAACTGTAGAAAAATGAATATTACTTCGAAAATAATAACGATAATTGTAATGTTTTAATACCACCTAAAAGTTTGGTAGGTTACGCTATTCTGGCTTTAGTGCTAACGTTTTATATCTTTTGTTGGAGACAAATTATGTTTTAAAAATAAACGTGTTCAAATATAAACTTATCATAAAATGTTATTAGAGTAATTAATAAATTATAACACTTGTAAACATAGAAAAGAAAGGCGACAAAGAAAGTATGTGTTTTAGCTGTTTGTAAAAATACGTTTGTGGTATTCTGGATATTATTATTCGTCAATATTAGCTTATTGCATGAGTCTTTAAAAAAAAAAGAACAGAAAAAAAAAATCAAGATAGTGACAAAATTAATAGTTTCATCTAAATCACTTCAGGGATGGGATTTTGGTTTTTCCACATAAGGTAAAAATGTAATTTAATTTTTTTTCTAATTAAATTTGTGTCTCCACCCGAACAAATTTTCTTGATAGAAGTGGCAGTCCAGTTTTTTTTCCTTGCTACTTCTGTTTTCCGGAATTTTTGTGCTGCCCCTTTTATCTTATCCAAATAAATTTTTTTATCTTTTAAGGTTTTATAATTAAAGGTATTTGGCTGCAGGTGGTTGAAAATTAAAATATGGGACAAGTCTATTAAAATAGCTGTAGCCTGCTTCATATGCTACATAAACACACACATATATATATGCGTTAATGTATTATGTTACTCGCAATCGCCGAATTCGCCCATTGTCTGAAATTTTACCCACAATGCTGCGTGGGTAATGCTAAACTTCCACAGCATGTTCTATGCACTACGCATTGTGGCAATTGAACTTTGTTCAGTACCAGTAACAATACAGCTTTTCGCTTTGTGGGCACTACAAAAATTACCCACACTGTTTTGTGAGTATTCCGGTTTTACCCACAACGCATTGTGCTGGCTGTGTTTTCCTAAACGAAGTGAGTTTTTAAATTAATGTAGGCGAACCAAACCGAACATAACCTATCCAAACCAAACACAAACTAACCAAACCAGACCGAACATAACCTAACCTATCTTAATCTAACCTATCCTAACCTAACCTAAACATGGATAAACTCGCAGGGTGTATAACCATAATACTTACATAGCGTTTTGGGTAATGTTTAGTGGCCACAAAGCGAAAAACAATATTTTTCTGCTATTGAGGAAAGTGAAATTGCCACAACGCGTAGTGGGTGTTTTTTTTAATTCTTAGTCGCCGAATTAATTGTATATAACGCATTGCGGAAGTTTATTATTACCCACGCCACATAATGAGTAAAAATTTCGGACAAATGACAAAATCGGCGATTGCGAGTAACATAAACACAAGTACATTTAAATATGTGTTCATGGAGAACTGAGCAATTTTGAAAGTCCTGCTTAAGATCTACTTGCATTCACATAGTGGGGGATATGGGTCAGTGAATCCTTCGGGAGGAAGGTTTCCGGGCGTTTGAGATGGTGTGGCAGTACCATGCTATAGTAGCCGAGCCCAGTTAACGCATTTGACCCTAGAAAGGGTTAATGATGCGTCTCTCATAGCCTCTCTCCACCCATGGCGACCCAAGGCTCCTCGTGGGTAACGCAGATTGGGCTCCGCCGCCCGTGTCCCTTGGGAACCAGTTTCCTCGTTACTGGTAAGTATCTGACATGNTTATAGGAACCAGTTTCCTCGTTACTGGTAAGTATCTGACATGATGGCTTGGGATGACAGTTGGTACATAGGCCCGACCACTTGGCGCGGTGTTGGACCAATTGGCATTCAGGACATTGGGGCCCAATACTTGAATTTCATGGTGAAGAAATTCAAAAGTATGGTATTGATCAATGGCCGATGACAGCTACTCAGACTGGCTGCTTAGCTGGTCGATAGATGTGGTGACGATGGTGTGAAGGCTATGATGAAAACATGGAAGAACTCTGGAACCTATGGGTTCCAGACCTACGGAATTTTATAAGGACAGAAATCTTCCATTTAGAGCAAGGGCGGCTTCTCTCCGTACCGCGTGCCATGGTGGGTCTGGGGTTGTCTCTCACTCCATATGCATCGTTCATCCTCTGTCTTCTGGTGGGCGGTTCAGTGGTGGGATTGTTGGGCTAGCAACTGGCCTGTAATGGGTGTAAGGCTTTAAAGTGTCCTCAACCACAACCGAAAGGTGCTGGAGGGGTGAGCTGGGCTCACCCCCTGGTAAGGTAACACTTTTAATTCAACGTTAAGTAGTGGGAATACACTCATTTACAAAAGAAAATTGATCACCTGTAGGTGTTATCGCAGGGGCGCGTAAGTGGGTACACTCACAGGGCATGGTAGTAGGTATACAGGAAACATCAAAAGATTTTACCATCAAAATATTTTACCCCACCAAGCATGTTTTACAGGGGACCAACCCTTGCAGGATGCACTTAGTATGGTGTTGGAACACCTGTAGCACGGAGACAGGCGGCGATACGTTCGGGTATGGAGGCATATAGATGTTGAATGTCCTGAAGAAAATCGTACCACAGCTGGCGCAAAAGAACCTCCAAACCAGCCGTAGTTGCTGCTAGCCGAAGTTTCCGTCCGATCTGGTCCCAAATGTTCTCGATAGGTGAGATGTCTAGGGACCCTGTTGGACAAGGAAACACGTTTACATCACGAAGACTGTGTGAGGCCGGGCATTATCCTGCTGGAAAATGGGGATGCCAAGCCGTACCAAGAAGGGGAGCACACATTATCGCAGAATTTTCTGGACGTATCGCCGCGCCATCAGGGTACCTT
The DNA here is from genome assembly GCA_002778355.1 of Clitarchus hookeri. Taxonomy (NCBI): domain Eukaryota; kingdom Metazoa; phylum Arthropoda; class Insecta; order Phasmatodea; family Phasmatidae; genus Clitarchus; species Clitarchus hookeri. Next base: position 258,266 of record NQII01001272.1, read on the forward strand.
CAATCACCACCAGTGGCATTCGAGAATCCTAGGAAATGGCACCCCACACCATCACACCTTACGCTGGGATGGTTTACCGATCTACAATGAAGCGTGGACCTTGGTGCAGGCTAATACGTCTCCAGACTCGAATTCGTCGATCGCCTGTATCCAGACAGAACTGTGATTCGTCGCTGAACATCACCCGTCGCCAATCTGCAAGCTAACATGCTGCCTGGTCCCGGCAGAAGGTCACACGTGCTCGGTGATGCTTAGGTTGTAATGGCAGACGTCGTAAGGGACGCCACGACGACAAATCCCGCTCTGCTAGCCACCTGGATATGGTACTGGTGGACACAGGCGTATCCCCAGCTGCAGTAACATCTCTGGATGATGCGCAGAAATGCCCGTGGAGTGCTTACAGCCTGTCTTATGATGAAACAATCCTACCTACTGATGTTCTGCTGGGTTCGACCCGAGGTTTCTTGATAGGTGTGTGTACACTCCTGTCTCCTTTGCTTCCAACACCAACTTACAGTGTAGGCAGAGCAGTCCAAGTGGTGAGCAATGCGCCGAAATGTTCAACCTGCCTCTTGAAGGCTGACGATGCGGCCTCACTCAAACTCATCCAGGTGGGCAAAGGCTTGTAGAATGCGCAATCGGGGCATGCTGCATGTTCACTGAGCTTGGCTCTGTGGCTCATACTGCTACTAGGGCTTTCTTCGGTGTCTTGCAGCTATAAATGATGGAGGGATACGTATGCCATAGTGGCACATAAACGCAAGCAAACCGTATTAAACGTAAATGGGACACATGCACTTGTAAGACGATACCATGTAGTAACCTTCGTTTAACTCGCGCCATTCGTTCATGGTGATCAATTTTTATTTCCAAATGAGTGCATTTCTCCTCCGTCATTAACACATGCACTGGGCTCACGCCACTCTGTGTGCTCGTTAATATACGCGCAGGTTAAAATGCCCGTACATGGAGAACGGGGTATAGCCATTTTTAAAATGTTGATTTAAAAAGTGCTCATTTTGCCGTGAACAGCGTTTATAAACAAACACGTATGTAGCCACGACCGTTACTCTGTAACTCTCCGCCTGCGCGGAGATTGGTGCCAGGAAAATGAAATGTAAAGTAGGTCGCAATTCCGAGGTAGCTAAATTTTGGCAGACAGCATTTTTTTTATCTATTTAGTTAATAATTTTCTCCCTGTTGAAGGTGTGGGTGTAAAAGCGGCCATGTTAACACCGCGAGACTGCACACACATGGCTGGACGCCAGGAATGCTTGGAATAAAAACGTGTATAAACCATAGAAAAGAAATTCGCACTTACCAGGACCACGTGAAAACTCTCCCACGTCCGTGTCCTGTAATCACAAATAAAAAAAAAGTTAAATATCACACAGCTAAAATGGTATCAGGTGAAAGTGCAGACGTGTAGACACTGAGCACCTACCATTGTGGTGTCTTCTGTTTCGTACTCTAACTCCTGAACATCGTCCGCCATGTCTTTCCGGTGTCGCCTCAGGGAATCACACCTGTGCTACGCGGAATGCTCCAGTGCTGCCAACTGAAGACTTGTGAACACAGCAGTCTCACAGAACCATGAGGCCCATTACTTTCTTTGTGGATAGCGCTCACTATCGTTTATGGCTCTTTTAAACTCCTGAAAAATTTAATGCTGCCACAGTTAAGTCAGAATAATCTTGAGTAACATACATGCTTAACTCATATATTATGTAGATTAAAATAAGTGTCGTTTGATGGGAAGGCCTTAAGGAGGCGGTAAGAACCACACGAATGAAGCGTTTTGCAAATCCGGAACCGTATATACCCTCAGCCCTGAAGGGTGAGGTGGGGTAACATATTGGGGTGGAGCGGTGACAGAATGTAAGATCAGGGTAATCATCATTAACCAAAACAACGTTCTCCACGTTTTACCGACACGAAAATCATGTCGGAAGTATGATCATTTTCGCACTTCTGGGAGACGAGTCGTCTGAGTAACACACCCTCGTAGGACTATCATACAGCGTACTTCTGTGATGTCCTCAGGGTACTACTGCGCATTCAATTACTTCTGCATCACTACAAATGGCGAACGACGATAATATAAGATGGCTCCCCAGACCACAGTACCATCATTATGGAACGTGTGTGGTTGTAAAGTAAGGCTGGGCTTGTAGAACTCTTTTGGTCCTACACACTTTAACACGGTGTACATACGATAATATTCAGCGAGCTGTTTACATAAGTTATTCGCAGTTGTCTGCACTGGCGTATTTAGGCGTTAGGTTGCCAGCCACATAGTAACGTAGATATGCGTGTAGTAGGCCCTAAGTGTTCAGCAGAACAAAATGAAGCCAGTGATATTAAACGAGGGTAATACATGATTGCTAAGTGGTTAGTGGTTAGTAATATGTGAATGTCTTTTTCATCAATACTACTTGGCTTTGTAGTATTTCAAAGTCATTTGAACGAATTATAGTTTTTTTAACGCACGATCGAAATGGAGGCAAACACGTTGACTTCATCAATTCGTTACAAATTATGGCCTTGTGGAGCGTAATGAGACTGGTTAAGTACGAAAGCTGGTATGGAAAACTGCGACAGAAAATATCACCGGTTCTGTTACCAAACAAGGCGAAAAATTTCATGGTGGCTGTTGTATCAGCTGGTACAGCAGCTGCTTTGATAGACATTGCACAAACTAGAACGGAATCTGGTATCTTGTGATATGGGCGTAAGACGAGGTTCTCGGTAAACCTCGAAATGTATGTGTCAGGTTTCACATGCAGCGCAAAGGGGAAAAAAAGATCTTTCTTCGCTAAAGACAATATGCCAGTAGACTGCAGTAGTCAAAGTCGCTCTCTGATGACACCACTGCAAAGAAAGGTGGCGGTTTTGAGGTGCTGATGGCAGAGTACACAAAGGCAGTCGGGATTGCAGATTTGCCTGTGCTACTTGTGCTTCTGGTGGAGGCACAGTGCTTCGATGAAGTTGCCACATGCCGCTGGATGATGGACAAGAAAGCCGGTGGCTCCGTTCATACCTGTCTGACAATCGGACCGTCCTCTTTTTTGTAGAGGTCTGTCGAAGTGGTTCATAACTGTTCCGCCGCACATGGTTCTTTTCTCGTGTCCATCGCTCCTAATACCACCTGACTGTGACGACAGGAATGAGCCGGCTCTCAAGACCTACTTGTAAAGAGCCGCCTAGATCTCTCCACTGGCGTGAGAAGCAGCTCGGCGCGCCGTGCACCCTGGCTACAGCCTCTCAAACTCTCTGTTGTTCGTACGGCTGTCTTTACTACTTACCTACCACGCATTGTTCACGCCTGGCAAGTATCGTGCACACATGGCACGCGCTGTTCTGACTACAGTTTGTGCATGACATACGAAGAGCGACGCGGTGCCCTCGCACAGCGTATATGTACGTGTGTGCCATCGAAGGGAACTTTAATCATCTATACATATTATAAAACTCAACGTCTCTCGATCTGTATGTTAGTGCGCTTATCACTCGAGAACCACTTATCCGATATACGTGTATATATATATATTTTAATTCATAGCTATGTTCTCTGGCCAGATTTCAGTATATATTTTGTTACGTAAAGAAACATAAGGAATAAACAGTGACGATAGTAGTGAATCAAGTCGGGAAAAAATTTTACGCCAGCGCGCTCTCTTGCAATACGCTGTCTAAACCAATTCCCGCTTTTACTTTAAGAGGTATCAACAGTCAACAGTTTTGTGAAAAAGTAATTTTTCGCGAGTCGGTTGACCGTACGCGGACGTGGAGAGCCATGACTGGAGTAAGAGCGTAGAAAAAAAAANTGTAACACGAGTCGTGTGCGCTCGGCTGGCACTCAGTCAGCTCGCGTCGTTAGTAACAAACTAATCACGTTCGAGCATGTACATGTCTTTATTGCAAGTCCGCTGTAAATTTTGATTTTATTATTTATTTATTTAAAAAATAATAATAATTCTGTAGTCCACGCGAGTGGAGCCACGGGCACAGCTAGTCTGCATATAAACCATCGAGGTGCCTATTTAAAATATTGCCCGACAGAATTATTTTTACAGGATGTACAAATATTTATGGCAATTAATGCATTTTAAAAGAAGTGTGATTGACATACACATAGTTTACTTGCCTTGTTTGAGATTACCTTAAACTAAGTACGTAATATAATTAAATTCGAAATACACATAAATATTATGTTACAAACCTATGGATTTTTATTAAATGTAACATATGTGGAAATCGCAACATAACGTCTTACGACTGCAGTGAACAGTTGTGACGTGTCTAAACTACGCCACTACATAGAATATAAGTTTTAGAAACTCTCATTCACATTTCAAAATTTTATACCGTAAACAATTGAAAAATAAAAAAGTTTATTTTGCTTTTTAAACAAAAATATTATGTAATTGATTAATTAAATTATTTTTACCTTGCACTGCCAGGAAATAGTAAGCTCAGTTTCTATCAGAACGAAACAGTAATGCATTGTTATCAGTATGAATCGGCTGCAGCAAGTAACTTCAGTCAATGGGGGTAACTTTGCACTCTAAATGGTAACATTGTACTAAACATTTTCCTTTAATATGAAGGATTGATGTATATTTCATGATTAACATTTTTATTTATAAGGAACAATGCATATAATATGAAGAAGTCTTCGAGTTTTCCTTTGGAATTTAATAAGGCAGATGGTATAAAGTTGCCCTGGCTGGTATAGTGCTAACCGATTGACTTGAGTCTTGCCAGACAATTTCAAGTGGCCAGCTAGGAAGTAGCCAACTTAATTGGCTTCCAACGAAATGTTGGTAGGTATGTGCCCAGCGCATGTCCTAGCACTGGCTAAGGTTGCTTCTACTCAAGTTGGGAAGATCAATGTTAAAAGTTTGGCAACCAAAGATTTTCGCCACTAAGTAAGTGCTAGAATCGCATATGTACCAGAATTTTTTCTATTTTCTACGTTAAAAACAGGATAATTGTAATAAATATAAATAAAATATAAAATAACTTCGTAACGAAGTGAAATATTTCTCTTTTATTATTCACGTAGATTAAAATATTATTTAAAAGTGACATATTTGGGACACTGCGTACCTAGCGGCGGAAATTTTCCCTATGCCAAACTCTCCCATAAGAAAACCCGTTTCGTTCCTAACCTGAGTAGAAAAAACCGTACGCTGGCTCACAAATCAGATTCAGGTCTGCCACAATCACGTAATAAAAAAGGCCCTGCGCCGCTATTATTGTTATTATGTACACTGCTGCGCGTAGCTGTAATGTATTCTTGCATTAAAACTTGGTCAGACTCATTGTACTAATGTTTTAGAACACGTAAATATATAACCGATTAAAAACCCTCAGTTCAAAGCAGTTAGGTTTGACAGTTCCCGTTGCTAAACAGTTAGTGGGATCAGATATGGTGTCCGTTTCCTCCGTGTTGAATTTTTCTTGACTTAAAGTATAATTTGCGATAACTCAGGCCAAATATGCTGCAGAATAAAAAACAAATGTTTTGGTTTGATTCCATGTATGACATATGGACGCATGTATCCAGGCTTACAAAGCAGCACTGGCTGAAGAAATGCCATCAGGAACATCAGGATTAGGTGTTGAAAACAACGACGTCTTGTTTTCTAAGCACTTCTAGCTCGGTCAGAGGCAAGTTTATGCCTGCATAAAACCCGTGTGCGCACCCCTTAATTTAACACGCGTGCTTATAAAGCCCAATGCAAATACTTCGGGGATGGCTCCCTTAAAAATATTTTACTTTATCTTCCTCTGGTGGAATGGAAGTAGCGGCCATCTAGCACCGACGTAAGGGGTACGTTAAGTGTGCTTTATCGACATGCATCATATGTAACGAGCGGACCGCCCTTACCCGGGCCACCTTGCAGTCGTGCCTCCGTATCTGCATCGGTTACTGCGCATCAACATATTTCTACAGCTGGACGTAAGTGGAACAGATTTATTACCCGCGCAAGTATGGCAACACTCAATTTGCAGACTGTCAGAACGGCGAGGGTTTAGTCTATCTTAGAATTACCTTTCTGAAGTTGGACATTTCAAATTTATAGCATAAAAAACTGTCAGAATTAAAATGTTTTGTGTGCATATGCGTATCTCGTAATGTCTCTAACTGCCAACTGTGTGATCCAAGTGTTTCATTCCAGGTGGAAATCAAACTGCGGCAATCCAAGTTTCACCACTTCTACGACAGAAATAATAAGCAACAGGTAAACTAATTTGTTGCGCGCCAAGCGTGCCGGGAAACTGATTCACGTAATCCTTAAGGAAATGTTTAGCACCTGTACCTAATATAGTAATTTCAATATTCGTTTGTTTCTCAATTGCCATTACAATATATTACTATATAAGTGTTTCAACTCTCTACTCTCAAGATACAACTCGCTAGAGAATTGTGTCCATCATATGTTGTTTTGGGGTTTTTGTAGCTAAAGTTATCACCTTGTTGATTTTCAGCAGTTAGAGGTCCAAATGTGGTCTAGAGACCGTCACTACACTATTGAAGAGTTACCAGACCACATCATTGTTTAAAAGGTAGATAAGTAGTGTGCATTTCTATTTTGTTTGAACTAGAATAAAACTAGAATCCATTGGATACAATTTTGAGATACATCAATTTGGTATACCTCTGCGTATCTTTCAGGTAATTAACTTAAATCGATATTTCCAACTCAAAACTTAAAATAAAAATAAAACTTAAACTCTCAAATTTGAAAGAAAAAAAAAAGCTACGCAAATCTACAAATACGGGCTTGACATTACTTGTAGAATTATAAAATACTTAGCAAAATATTATTTAAAAATAAAAGTAAGTTTGGTCCTGTGTTATTATTATAGAGTGCAAGTAAAATATCACATGCGTTAGTACCCAAGGCAAATTTGATTTATGGCATGCAGTTACACGTAGGCGGACAACTTACCTCTTGCAAAACGCTAAAACTCTTGAAGAACAGATAAATTTATTATTACCAAAAAGAAAAGATTTGCTGATACTAAAAAATTACCAGCAGGGGCTCAAACTTACTACTTTCAGGCCGGAACGTCAGAAAAATAAACATTGATACTGCAAAGCAACAAAAATCGTGAAAATATAAATACCATAGAAAAAAAATGCGTAGAAGATTGCGGTGGGGATGGTAGTGCGGATCGTAGGTTTATCACCATAGAAGTTTTAGTACCTCATAGAAGAGAGACAAAAAGTGTGAGGGTGGAGGTATTTGAAATCACTACGTCGCTCCCACAGGCTATTAGGTAGAGTGATCTTAGACTTTTACGTATGCTCGCGACATACACCATGAAGGCCTGGCCACCGAGAACGCCTACATTGTATTGCATCATCCTCGCCACGAAGAGGGCGGGCTGGGGCGACGAGCGGCCAGCTTGTGACAAAATACACATTTGCCGCGGTGGGCAGTGCATTATGTCGGGAACTTAAAAGTGGATTGAAAGAGTGCAGCAGTACATGTTATTGTACGATACATGACACCCGGATTATAAGAACCTTATTAAAAAAGCTGACGCATGGAGAGAGATATCAGAGGAACTGGGCGAAGAAAGTAAGTTATAATTATTTGTATTAAAGTTTATTGTGTGTATTATTTTTCATTTTACAGAAAAGCTGAACAACTATTTTGACATCAAAACCTACATATATAGGCATTTGAGCTGGATAATAGTTTCTGATTTCCAAACATAATGTTCAATTGTTGAAGTAAACCACAGAATGTTCACGTACGTCGAAGGCAGTAATGCTTGATCGTCGATTCGTGGCACGCGTGTGTGAGAACGCACGGTAAGGTTGAACGGTTTCTTCGATGTCTTCTATTTCAGCACCAATGAATTCAGTATCTCTTCTGATGTAGTTGTGTAAACAGCATACTACTTTGATGATACTTTCACCTGTCATAACATCTGTTTCTATGGGCCTGAAAAAAAAACACTCGCCACTTCTGAGCTAATATGCCGAAAGTAATTTCTACGACACGACGCTCTCTACTATATTGTGAATTGAATTTTCTCTTTCTTGTATCATTGGTGACTGCAGTATTTGGAAAAGGACGCATCAAATACGTCTGCAAAGCAAACTCTTCGTCACCTATTAGCACAAGAAGAACGGGGATGTTTGAGCCCGGTAATGGTTTTGGTCGAAGAATAGTTTTTCCAACAATGTACTCTCGAAAGACGACTGAATTCTCAAAAATACCACCACTGTTACTAGGGTTGCCACCCGTACTTTATAATAAAGTATTGTACTCTATTTCGGTTAAACGTACTTTATACTTTATGAGGACAATAAAGTACGTGAAAATACTTTATTTTACCTATTTCGACGTTTGAAGGTTTTATTTAATTGTTCACGAAAAAAAATAAAAAGGTAAAGCGAATATTGCGTGGAACAGAACGCATCGCGTCGATAAAATTAAATGCAAAGCAGCACTGTCGCTTTTGAACGTAACCTAAAATGTCAATGTCAAATAACATTATCATGTCAACTTGTCCACTTGTGTGTGTAACTTGTGTTGCTGTTGGTTTTGGAAAATTTCGAAGTTCAAATTATTGTTTTCCGTTTTTGCTTGGTGTGTAGTGTTGTACGTATAAATTGTGTGTGATAATTCTTCAGTTATGGATGCCGATAACTGTATATCTCTAAGTACACCTAAAAAACGATTACTGGAATCGGATCATACAAAGCAAACAAAACGAAGGCAAAAGTACAAAAACCTGTGGGAAAAATGAATTATTTATATATTTAAATATGATCATAGATTGTAAAGACGCCGTGAAAACGTTCTTTGAAAGTAAATATTTGTTAGATGTTGCCAGAAGCAACAAAAAATATATATGAAAAAAAAATAGTAGGTTAAATAAATAATACTCTATTTTAAGATGTTGTACTTTTTTTTTTTACCTTAGAAAGGAAATGTACTCTATTTGCTTGAAAAAAAGGTGGCAACCCTAACTGTTACATCCGTAACTACCAATATAAACTACGATAAATTTATAGTATGGGTCAACTACAGAAAGGAGAACTACCGAAAAAAAGGTTTTGTAACAGAAATAATTTGAGTCATTACTAGCAGGGAATTTTAGTTTCACACGTTTCCCGTCGATGCTGCCAACGCAGCTCGGAAACCCCCAAAGTTCTCTGAATCCTGCCACAGCTTTCTGCCATGTACATTTTGAGGGTGCAGGCAAATAGAGCGGCTGTGATACTTTCCAAATTTCTTCGCAGACTTCCCCCACAATCTTCGAAACAGTTGATCGCCCAACACGAAAAGAAAAGGCAATGGTCTGGCGCTGTCGCCTGTTGCCAAATATCTTAAACAAGCATTGTTAGTTACTCGGTAGGCTATTGAAAACTTATTATCATTGTGAAACTACACGAGTCATGTTGTCACAATACCATGTACTACAGTTTCCCTATATTATGAATATCACTCTTCTGAACAGCAAATATAGTAAATGAAGTACCAAAAACTGATTTTATTTAATGTAGTAGGTCACTTCCATGTACAATTTACCTACCCCAAAAAAGATTAGGTGTTTTTAAAACACTACATTTTTTGTTTTCAAGGTGAAACGGTCAAACATAAATGGAAAACTCTAAGAAACTCGTATCTAAAATACAACATGTTCATCAGAGGTAAGATGCGACAATGTACAAAATACAAAAAGTGGCCATGGAGTAGTCATTTTACGTTTTTGGACTCTACGCTTAAAACTCGTCCAACGACATCCAATTTTGAGGATTGCAATGTTTCAGACTCTATGTCACAGCAGACAGAAACCTCAACCGAACCCTTAATACATTCCGAACCTTCAGCGCATATTCAAGAATAGCGAACCAGCCCGTCTTCACACGGGTACAATTGAGTTTTACAGTGATACACTAATAAATAAATTGGGAAAAGACAATTCATTTATGTGAAAACAGAATTAAAAAATTATCCTATGATGGCCTAGGTTTTTAGCTGATTACGGTAACCCAAAAGGAAGGAAAATATTTTTTACCCAATAGCCAAGAAGTACAGTATTGCTTTTGGAGCGTATCTGTGCAACTATCGCGTAGTTACCACATTTCCGCTTTCCAGCGTCGATGTATGAAAATCAAAACGTGAGTTTCATCAAGTTGTAGCTTTAGAAACAAGTGTATTTAGGTACTTCTTCTTGCGCTTGGCTGAGGGATCTTAATCGATCACCAAAGTTAAGCAACGTTCCCAGCGGCATACATTTGGATGGGTGACCGTTTAGTGACATAACATCTGAGTGCTTCCGGGCTCGGAGGGCACGTTAAATATTCGGTCCCGGTTGTTATCGACTGATAGCAATCGTTAAGCCATTTCAGAGGTCATTGGGCGGCCTGACAAACTCGGACACCAGAGAAAAAAATATTTCGGTCACGTTCCCAGCCGTTTTGATGTCACTCCACAGGAACCGTAAATTTTCCGGGATGAAAAGTATTCTATGTCCTAATCCAGAACCTAAAGTTCCTACATACCAAATTTCATCAAAATCCGTTCAACCGTTATGGAGCTGAGTGTTAACAAACATACATACACACACACACAGACTTTCGCATTTATAACATTAGTAGGATGAGGAGAGCAATTATTCATCGACGGAAATGGCACTGACCTCAAAATAAGCAAAACTACTGAACAGGAAGGAAAAAACGGACGACCTGGACAAAGCTTTACATTACTTTAAGGAAAAAACATAAAAACAAACGTGATCTTGACGGCATAGATCATCTGTTTTTGAGCTACGCTGCAACATTTGAAAATCTCTCACCAAGAAGGCAAGCAGTGCTCAAGATGGAGCTCGCACAGTGATGTGCGCAGGTGGACATTAGTGAGCTAGATACACAGAGTGTTCATGCTACATCGCCGTGTTACTCAGCAAGTTCGCGGAGTTCTAGTACATCTTCCGAGGGGTGTGCGGGACGGGACACGGTGGAGCCGACAGTAGGCACCTCAACAGCAACAGCAGACACCAACGTGAATAACTATGCAGTCATAACCACCGGCTTTCCTGACAGTTCCTTCAGCCGTTTCTATGGACAATCATACCTGCTTACACAATTGATAACTTGCTGGGAAACACAAATAATGGTACACCGCGAGCGATGTAGATTTGATTTTTAAAATTGAATTGCCTACTCGTATATTTTGTGTTCTGTTGTACAGAGATTTTTTAACGTTTTGCAAACTATTTCGCAGCTTAAAAATAATAAAAAACTGGTTTTTATGATACTATTCCTTTAGAACTATTTGAAATGTTAAGTGACATTCTAATTAATTTTATACATTTTACGTTTTCTTTTGTTGTATACAACTATGTTATGATAATGTTAAGCCAGACGTACTTGTAACGCATGATTGAAATTTTTTTAAAGGACTGTACCATGTTTTTCCGAAATAAATACGCATCTAGTAAATATGTTTCTTGTAATATGCAATACTACAGTACACAAATGACTTACCTCAAACAAATTGCGAGTCAGTCTTCTCCAGATTGTTGTGATTTTCATTGTCGAACGACTCTCGCGATATGTTAACATATTTGAAAAACCGGTCATCATATGACTGCAGTTCTATGCACAGACGGTGGAATTCGCCAAAATTTTTCCCTCTTCTGATTAATTATATGAACCCAGCACTGCCGCCTCTTTTTCTTACGACACACACCTAAAAACAAAATGACTTCTTTCTCATTTTAATATTTAAAATAATGTATATTCTTCGTAAAGCACCTTTTTACACAGTGTTTCAACCTCTGAACCAATCCACGCTGGTTTGATAGTGCTAGAGGCAAACACGCAGTTGGATTTTGGAACACGGTGTTGGGCTCTGCGCATGCTAGCTGCAAAACAATTACTTCCGTGTCCCAACACTAAACCGCTTTCTTCCTAGTTGACCTTTTGAAAGCATTTTATGTGTCTGGGACTCACGGCCTTGAGGTTGGTCTCGGCAAACAGTTCTGTTTCAGTGGCGTAGCTAGAAAGTCTGAACGCAGGTTACAAAAAGGAGGGGGTTGTTTACAGTGTGAGGGAGCGACGCTTCACCGACGTTAGTGCACGTGTTAGTTGCGACAAATACTTGGAGTGGAGTGGAGAAACTCGGCTGGCCCTTAGCGTCGGGGTCTTGACAGCTGATGAGGCTGAAGCGAGGTACTGAGCGGCGCCGGAATGCAAGGGCGGGGTAAACGGGAGATCCCCGAGAAAACCTGCCGACAAGCGGCATCGTCTGGCACGGTTCCCACGTGCGAAAACCCGGGAGCGATCCCACCGGGAATAGAGCCCGGTTCGCCTTGGTGGGAGGCGAGTAGTCTGATCACTACACCACTGCGGCCCCCTGACAACTACTTGGAGAAAAATTACTTCGCGATATAATAAAATGCATAATTTCTCCAGCAATTGCATATTTTTATCACAATTAAATACTTATTAATAACTTTAATACTAATGTTTGACACCTTTAAGGCAAGGATGGGGGGTCTGTTTACCTAAATACGTGTCCAGGTACGTTAGTACAGTTCCTTTGACCACATTTTGAACCAACAAGAGTATTCATTTACCCCAAAATTAAAAAAAAGACAATAATGCTATGAGTTTGTCGAAGAAATGTAAACGAACGCCCACTTAACTCTTTGAAAATGTGATTTTGACATTTCTGTATACATATCGCGAACCAATGTTGAGGACTCGCACAGAAACGAAAGTACGTTTCCGTCATCTTTTATAATACATGGTTACAACCATACTCTAAATATGAGGGAGACCGACCTCGCTGGTTGCGCACAACCAGTCTCCGTGTCCCAACATTCAACTTCTTATTTTGCCAACACGACTAGCAAATTCGACATGCATTGGATTTGAGGTTAGAACACTGTTTAGTAAACAAGTACTTCGAGATTTTGTTATACTTCCTCTAACCAATTTGGAATGAAGTAAAAGTATTTTATTCAAATAATAGTGTCTGTCATTTAAAAATCGAGAAATAAACAAAGACGTTCATTACTGGTGACCATGTGACTTTGGCAGTTGTGTTTCTTTGGGGTAGGTCAATGTTGCGTAACTGCGCAGAAGACTGTCTACCTCATCTTCAATCTATGGTTCCAACCACGATCTGATCATTATTCCTATAAGGTCTTTGATCAAATTAAAAGTCTAGACCATGGAGAAGGTAATTGTCAGAATACGACTTCCTATAACGTAGCTGAAGCTAATTTCTTAAACGCCATGTTGCGACGCCTTAATCATTGATAATTCGTTAGCACATATATTTATCAAATGTACTGCATGTTAATTGCGGGCGATTTTAAATAAATGAACTGCTATAGCTAACTTTTCAAACCAGACACCTGCGTCCTCTAAAAGTAGTAGATACGCAGTAATACGAATAAGCAAGTTTTAAATTATCTGTATATCACATCGTGGCACATGGGACAAAACAGGATTCGTAATTTCTCCACGTATAATCATAGTCAAGGCAAGGTCTGGCACGTAGAGCTGACAGTCATACTTAGCAGTTAGTCACAACAGCGCTCCGCGTGTCTTGTCAGTCAGGCTTTCAAGCAGTGAATGTTTTTTGTTAATTTAATATATAGTGTTTTATAAATTAGAGATCCTGTATTACGCTTTATTGCACAGTATTAAAAATTACAATTACATACATAACATCAGTAAGCAATTTCGGCAACACGTGCCAAAGATGAACAAACGTTATATTACAAAATGTAAATAGATCGCATTCAGAAAAATGTTTAGTAACATAAAAAAAACACAAATACTTTGTCATTTTATCTCTATAAAAAAAATTACGATTAGTTTATAAGCATCAAAAGGAATGTAACAGTAGAGTTATATAATACGTTTTTTTTATGTTAATACGTCCAAACATGTTGCATGCAAATGTGTACATGTTGCACAGGATAATTTAATAATGCATGTGAGAAAGTCACTAAGTCCAAAATAGCTACTTTTCAGGAGAGCATAAAAAACTATTAAAATCTACATGCCAGAACCAACAGTTTTAAGAATTTAATGTTTAATTTAGGTCACTGTTGGAAGTTTGTAAGAACTAAAATGAACGCGATAAAGGCATTACATTAACATGTACAAAGTTTAAAACATTTTGGATTTAGTACCTTTCTCCACTAAATGCATTACAATAAATATATTGCTAGGAAAATATGTTAACGTTAGCAGTTTAAAACTACGGAAAGTAAAAATTAAACATAGTTTTATTTATTTATCATGAAACACACAAATATTGATTTTGAATTACACAGTTATATATAATATTATCTAAATTCAAAGTTGAAAAAAATGAGAACTTGTTCAGATTGTTGTTTGTAGCAGTATGTTTACTTGCAGAAAATATTGTAGCTCTATAATGCAAATAATAACGACATACAACACCACATATATCTTATTCATGATCATCACTGGGACACGAGAATGTTGCCTGTGATATAATACGTTCATAAAAGCTCTTCGCATATTCATCTACAACAGATATCACAAGTTTTTTCGGGTCATCAATTTTCTTAGAATTAATGGGAATTATTCTGCCTTCTGGATACGCTTGTACATTTTATCATGGAACATGTGTGTAAATTACCTTCCCAAGACTGAAAGTGTGTTTCACAAGAGAGTCAATGAAAGGCAAAGCATCAAGAACACTAAGTTTATCAGCGTTTTACCTGAATTCCTTGAATGAAGAAGGTGGAAAGTGAATCTTTCCAGGTTGAGGTGAACCCTTTGATGGGTTTCATCTGATATGGTCACTTTTGAAAAAATATGTAGTCCGCCATTTATTAAAATTGGGTACCATATTTGAGTCCACTATCTTAACTACAATATTTCGCTTGCTGTTTACGATTATGCACATATATTCTTTAATAGTGTAAATGCGATCCACTTTCTTCAGCGGTTTCTTAAACACTCCAAAATACCGGTCATACGGTAGAAAGGAATTGCTTTTCTTTGGGAATTAATGCTTAATGGTTTTAAATTGTTACGATGCTACCAGGCCTAGGCACATTTGTATCATGGTGTGATTTTTATTTTGATCTAGACAGCCATCAGAGAAAAGATGCAAGTTCTCTGCCTTTTCAGATACAAATTCGTCAATACAATCGTTCAAGAAAGAACAAACTTCGTTCGCATCAGTATTTGCTTGACCCTCATGATGCATGTAGATGACGCAGTCATTTGTTTCGAGGTTATGGATAGAAAATGCATTTACCCACATCTACCCAATAAAAAAACCTCTTGCACTGGAATGTTCGGCAGAGGCAGAATTTGCATGAAATCAAAGGCTAGGCCAACAACACTAGTTTCCTTTCTACATCTTTGTGCAACGTCCTGCAACACCTAAAAAATAGTTTACTTTTTCTTTTATGGACATCGTACTCAACCTGAGTAGCACGCTTAGCTGGTTCACAGATATACAGGCTCTTATTAGCGGTCAATTCCTCAAACTTACTGCAGACACCGATCTGTGGTCGTCCAAAGCGATAATTTAAATTGTCAACAAAATAAGCCCTGTAGAAGCGATAAGTGATTCCACATTCTGGATGTTTTTTAACAAACATGCTATGAATTTTTACAATACCGAGACGAGAATTGAAATACTTAACATCTTGTCCCTCATTTAAGGGAAATGACCGGATGTGGTCAGATATCAAGTTAGTAACATTTTCTGGTATCTTTCTTGGGTTAGGATGTGTACCTCTTTTGTCTCTGGGTGTATCACCTTTAAGAAGAATATCTTCTCAATTTGCGAGTCACTTACGTGGAAACAATCCCGTGCAAACAGTTTGGCAATATGTTGTTCCGTCTCGTTATTATTTCAGGTCTCAGTGTTAGGTGAGACAGCCTGTATATCATTCACACTATAAGTCCTATTCCCGAGCCCTCCAACATAGCTGAAAACCGATTTTTCACAATGCTGTATCTCATAAAATACTATGGAAACATATGAAACTATTATAGGTACCTGCACTGAACTTTGCATAAGACGCAGCATGACGAGAACCCTGCACGCTAGTTCAGAGCCTTGCGCTTAGCGGCGATGGGGCACTTGATGCGCACGGCAGTGTCGCCCTTATCGCTCCCGCGCTTCTCGGCTTCAAACGGTGAAAAAAGCTCTATGTAGGCGGGAGCCTTAACATTATCTTTTTGTAACACCTGAAACCGTAAATTATAGTGGGTCTGAAATGCTCGCATGTGTCGGACGATGAAAGCTTCTTCTCTGTTGGTGGTTATTCTGGTGTTCCCGCAGACTTCTCGTTGTGGGTGTTCCTTCATGTTCGCACTGCTCCTGTCACCGTATCACAAGTCAGTTGCAATAGTTGAGGTGACGAGCAGTTGGTCAGCACGACCAGCCTGCCTCTCGTAGCCCAGCGATCTGCCCACTTTTCAAAAAAACCTTTTAGGTTGTTCATACCTCTGTCTAGGGTTACCAGGTCGCCANGAATTCATCACTGAGGCATACTTAGCTACTCTCTTATGTTCGCTGCGCGAGCACACTGAATTATACTGCAAACAGCTTTGTCCTACGACTGTTCACAACCCCGGGGTTGTAAAGGTTTTAGCGCCCCCTGGCACCAGTTATACGCAGCCAATCGCAGCCAAACTTAAAACAATTGATGCTGTATAATAACTTTCACCTCTTGTGGATATTCGTTCTGGGTGCAGCTGTTTTTATATCAGTAAGTGTAAATTGTCTGCTTCCCGGAGGTAAATGCTCATATCTATGTTTAAACTACTAATATTTCAGTAACCTTATAGAGTTATTATTTACATTATAATTTCGATCATTTTAGCGGATCTACTGCACTCGATGAAGTTGTAGGAAATCAAACACCTGGACAATATTATGAAATTCAGGTGTTTATTGTCATAATTGATAATGTACTGTCTGCATTAGCTAAACGCACGGAAGCGTACCATCAAGTGACCAGTGTATTTGGAATACTTCGGCAATTAAAATCTTTAACGGCAGAAGAGATCTTGAAAAGAACTTCAATTACCGGCAGTGCTTACCCAGGCGACGTGGAAGACAGTCTGGGCAACGAACTGGTGTAGTTCGCTGAGCTGCTCGAAACAGACGTGGCCGCTGCTATTGACAGCAACACGCATGAGGCTCTGAAACTTCAATTTTATAAACTTTTAACGGGGAATTCATTATAATCGTGTTTTCCAAATGTATAAATAGTGTTACGCATTTACTTGAGTTTGATGATCACCAACTGCAGCGGAGAACGTTCTTTTTCAACATTAAAACGCATTAAAAATGAGTTAAGGAGCACAATGGGACAAGAACGTCTAAATGACCTCACTTTGATGAACATAGAAAATGATTTACTAAGAAATGTTGATTTGACTAGTGTTATCTCTAAATTTGCCCACATTAAATCACGAATAGTTTTTTTTGTAAATGTGCTAAAGGTTCCATACAATAACCCAAGGCTTCCGCTGACTAGGATTTTCTATAGTGACCGAAGCAGTACCAACCTTGGCAAACATTCTCCCCTCACTAGGATTTGTGAGGAGTACAACGAGACAGCGCGTTCCTGCGGGACTTGGGACATATATTTTGACTCTGCTGACATTTAAAAACAAATTTATGAAATTCTTAAAATTACGCCTAATGTTTTAGTTTTATATTTTTATGATTGTGAATATTTGTATTTTATTTAATTTAATTATCTGTAACTTAGTTTGACCTAAATTTTTTACAATTTTTTTTATTTATGTTGTTAGTTTAGTTTTTATTTAATATTAAACATTTTTTAAAATCTTACATTTATGCCTTAANTTTTTTTTATTTATGTTGTTAGTTTAGTTTTTATTTAATATTAAACATTTTTTAAAATCTTACATTTATGCCTTAATTTGAAATGTTTTTAGATTTTTGATAGTCATTTTTTCTTTTTATATTGTAATCTTCTATTGCTTGACTAAGAATGATGTGTTTGCCTACTATCAAATTTTCTTGTAGTTATTTTTAATGTGAAATAAGTGTGTTGTTGGCGTCCCAAATAAATAAATGTGCTGTTTTATTTTATGTCCTAAACTTTAATACCTAAAGCAAACCAAGGGCCTCTTGTTCGCATTTGCTACAGGCCCCGCGCTGTTTGAGCTGGGCTCCGGGCTCGTATTTATACGTAGCTGTTAAACACTGTTATTGTCGTAGCAAATCTATGTGTAGGTGTATCGGCGAGGGAGTGCAGCTCCTTACCAGTCTCCCGACTGGCGTCTTGCAGTATCGTAGAAACTTGCATTTATTTAGCAATCTTTTATAAGGTCCCATCCAGCATATTTTAATTAACTTATATTTATATGTTACCGAAATATATAATATTATTATTCTCTGGATTAACACCACAATCCACATAGTATAAATACGCAACTCAAAATATAATTTATATCCCAAATACTTATAATTCATTTCTGCGTTACATGTGTGTACAGGATGGTCTGCCTAACGTGGACACCCCCAAAATTTCCGGAACGGTGCAGATCACGAAATGCGGTTTTCGCTAAATGAAATTACATATGTGGGCAAGTAATTTGCTGCAAAATGACTATTTGTAACACATGTATGGACAGAAATTATTAAACCCCATATTATGTTTTCCCTGGAAACATACATTTATTTCAACGGTATCTGAAAGTACGTGCAAAGAGGAATTCAGAGATATTACATATTCAATGGAAAGTAACACAGAAACACCAAGAAATTATATGCAAATATGATTAAGTTACATGGGCTGGTAGCATGGGGCAGTGGACCTGTATTCACAGCTGTAAGCAAGCAACACGCACCATGACTCATCCTGNACATGGGCTGGTAGCATGGGGCAGTGGACCTGTATTCACAGCTGTAAGCAAGCAACACGCACCATGACTCATCCTGGTGGGACCGCCTTCTAACAGCAGCGCAGCACCAATCCCCATAATATGTTATATAGTAAGTGGAATTGCAATGTGTGGCTGTACGTAAGCAACGAAGTTCACGAATGAGGAAAAACTGGATGCCCTACTTATTTACGGTGNCATGGGCTGGTAGCATGGGGCAGTGGACCTGTATTCACAGCTGTAAGCAAGCAACACGCACCATGACTCATCCTGTTGGGGCCGCCTTCTAACAGCAGCGCAGCACCAATCCCCATAATATGTTATAGTAAGTGGCATTGCAATGTGTGGCTGTACGTAAGCAACGAAGTTCACGAATGAGGAAAAACTGGATGCCCTACTTATTTACGGTGNGGCTGTACGTAAGCAACGAAGTTCACGAATGAGGAAAAACTGGATGCCCTACTTATTTACGGTGAGTGTGGCAGAAATGCCAAGCAAGCCATCCAAATGTATGGTGAAAGGTATCCTAATCGGACGCCCATCTCACGGCAAACGACACTAAGAATTTGCACATATCTCTAGTCACGAGGAGATTGGAATTCCACAACACGAGTGCGACGAAAGACTGCTACAGGCGAGACGTATCAACACGATATGTTGGCACGTGCCGATGCAAACCACTACATGGGTAAGCGAGAACTTTCCAGGTTCGTAAGATCAAGTAAAAAAAGTATGTTACAGATACTGTGCTAACGGAATGTCCATCCATAACACGTGGTTCTTCATCAGGCATTACATGAAGGTGATTTCCAGCAGCGTGTTCAGTTTTCTGATGTATGTAAGGGATGACAGCAATTATCTGAAGAACATACTATTTACAGATGAAGTGACCTTCACAACAATGGGCGCATACATTTATGTAATATACACTACTGGGTGATGGAGAATATGCATTGGGTGCGGCACATGGAGCACCAGAGACAGTGGAAAGTGAACGTGTGGTGCGGAATCGTTGGAGACTACATCATAGGCCATACTTCATTCAAGGGACAATGACCACCTGTACGTATGCCCATTTCCTCAGTGAGACCTTAACGATACTTCCGGAAGACATACCNTTCAAGGGACAATGACCACCTGTACGTATGCCCATTTCCTCAGTGAGACCTTAACGATACTTCCGGAAGACATACCAGTCTACATATGTCGTGATATGTCGTTTCATCATGATTGTTGTCCTGCGCATTTTGCTTGGGTGGCGATACAAGTGTTAAATGAAGCGTTTCCAAACCGGTGGTTAGGGCGTGGTGAGTATTGTAAGATGGCCAACTCGCTCCCCCAACCTCACACCTCTCGATTTTTTTCCTGTAGGGAACACTGGAAGCTAGGGTGTATAACACGGTTCGTACAGCGCCAGAAGATATGCAGGAACGCATTATGGCAGCTTCCAGGGGCATTATGCCAGAGACATTTCAGGCCTCTCGTCACTCGTTACATGCGCGTTTACGCATGTGTATTGCTGGCGATGGTAAACACATCGAGCACATGCTGTGAAGAAATCTAATATGAAGCATTNTTCAAGGGACAATGACCACCTGTACGTATGCCCATTTCCTCAGTGAGACCTTAACGATACTTCCGGAAGACATACTAGTCTACATATGTCGTGATATGTCGTTTCATCATGATTGTTGTCCTGCACATTTTGCTTGGGTGGCGATACAAGTGTTAAATGAAGCGTTTCCAAACCGGTGGTTAGGGCGTGGTGAGTATTGTAAGATGGCCAACTCGCTCCCCCAACCTCACACCTCTCGATTTTTTTCCTGTAGGGAACACTGGAAGCTAGGGTGTATAACACGGTTCGTACAACGCCAGAAGATATGCAGGAACGCATTATGGCAGCTTCCAGGGGCATTATGCCAGAGACATTTCAGGCCTCTCGTCACTCGTTACATGTGCGTTTACGCATGTGTATTGCTGGCGATGGTAAACACATCGAGCACATGCTGTGAAGAAATCTAATATGAAGCATTNGCGTTTACGCATGTGTATTGCTGGCGATGGTAAACACATCGAGCACATGCTGTGAAGAAATCTAATATGAAGCATTTCAACCATAACTGTGCTCTTTTGTACTATGCGTAGGGATGCGATTGCATTTCTCCTTAGGTTGATTTGTTCTATTTTTGTTGTGCATCTTCACGCACTCGTTACTCAGTACAATTAATTAATAGGAAACAAATCTCCTCAATTGCATTGGTATTTGAATAAAATTTAATGTATTTATATCAGACTTGCACTCGAATTGCCCTTCTCCCCTCCGCTGTGGTGCTCTCCTTTGTCCAAAATCGCATTCCATGCCTCTTGCCCCATTAAGGTAAACCCTATACTGCTATAAGGAAGCGGTCCCGCCAGTTGCTTGCTTACAGCTGTGAGTACAGGTCCACTGCCCAATGCTACCGGCCCACTTAACTTAATCATATTTACACATTATTTCTTGGCGTTTCTGTGTTACTTTCCATTGTATATACTATAAAAATAAATTCCTCTTTGCATGTACTTTTAGATTCCGTTGAAATAAAAGTATGTTTCCAGGTGAAAANTATACTATAAAAATAAATTCCTCTTTGCATGTACTTTTAGATTCCGTTGAAATAAAAGTATGTTTCCAGGTGAAAACCATATGTGGTTTAATTATTTCTGTCCATACACGTGTTACGAATAGTCACTTTGCGACAAATTACTAACCCCCGTACATAATTTAATTTGGCGAAAACCACTTTTCTTGTTTGTCGTGTTTATTACGAGCTACACCCTGCAAGTCGGTCATGACAGTTTTCACTGTTAATAAAAATAAAAAAAACATGCTTTTTGCAAATCCAAATACTGCCAACATTACACTCCCCCTTCCATTTATGACTCTCATCCCTTATAAATTTAGTCTCTTTGTTGCTGTAATCAGCCTTCTTGAACGTCTGCAATACGGTGTTTTAAACCCTTCCTCTTCCACACTCGTAATTGAGCTGGCTGGGCTACTGTTTTATTTTGGTCCCACCTCTTCAGTTCGTCCCAGACTCTTGATCTGCGGATATCGCTACCCCTGATTCTTTAGTGGAAGGTATGCTCAACTCCCTTTGAAACCCTACACCTTCTCCAAGTGTTAAGTTTTCTTCCCGTCTCGTACTTACTTGCCACTCCTTATGTTCTTGTGCTGCTGGCATGTAAACAGCCAGATACTTCAAGTGGTTAGCATGCATAAACTTCACGCTGTCTCCCACCTGTACTTGGTAAGTAATTGCACACACCTGTCTTTCCCAGAACTGCTTACCCCTCTCTAATCCTCCTCATTGGACCTCTTTTTCGGTCAGCCCTGAGCTTAATATATCATTGCAATTGAAAATGATGGCTTCAACAGTGCCAAACGAGTTCGTGGTTGCCGGAATCTTCTTTGTTACCGAATGTGGGGTGTTCCTGTATGCAAACAAAAATACATCTAGCCTATGCTGTAATGTACGGTTGCAGTTGGCGGTTGAGTGCTAGCTTGATAGCCTTCACTTGCCTCTCTGCCGCACCGTTCGACTGTGGATTATATGGTTTACACCATTTGACAACAAAAACCGACCAAATTCGTCAGACTGAAATTGTGGGCCATTGCCGGTTACCACAATTTCAGGCAACCCGAATGCTGCAAACAATGTTCTCAACTTTTCCACAGTGTGGAATGCTGTTGTAGTGTTCATGGGCATGACTTCCAAACATTTGGATAAAGGGCGAANAACAAAAACCGACCAAATTCGTCAGACTGAAATTGTGGGCCATTGCCGGTTACCACAATTTCAGGCAACCCGAATGCTGCAAACAATGTTCTCAACTTTTCCACAGTGTGGAATGCTGTTGTAGTGTTCATGGGCATGACTTCCAAACATTTGGATAAAGGGCGAAGTGAGGTGAGGTGAGTACAGAGCAGCACCGTAATGCAAGGGTGGGGAAAACAGGAAATCCCAGAGAAAACCCGCTGACCAGCGGCATCATCTGGCATGATTCAGACATACAAAAATCCGGGAGNTATACTATAAAAATAAATTCCTCTTTGCATGTACTTTTAGATTCCGTTGAAATAAAAGTATGTTTCCAGGTGAAAGCCATATGTGGTTTAATTATTTCTGTCCATACACGTGTTACGAATAGTCACTTTGCAGCAAATTACTAACCCCCGTACATAATTTAATTTGGCGAAAACCACTTTTCTTGTTTGTCGTGTTTATTACGAGCTACACCCTGCAAGTCGGTCATGACAGTTTTCACTGTTAATAAAAAAAAAAAAAAAACATGCTTTTTGCAAATCCAAATACTGCCAACATTACACTCCCCCTTCCATTTATGACTCATCCCTTATAAATTTAGTCTCTTTGTTGCTGTAATCAGCCTTCTTGAACGTCTGCAATACGGTGTTTTAAACCCTTCCTCTTCCACACTCGTAATTGAGCTGGCTGGGCTACTGTTTTATTTTGGTCCCACCTCTTCAGCTCGTCCCAGACTCTTGATCTGTGGATATCGCTACCCCTGATTCTTTAGTGGAAGGTATGCTCAACTCCCTTTGAAACCCTACACCTTCTCCAAGTGTTAAGTTTTCTTCCCGTCTCGTACTTACTTGCCACTCCTTATGTTCTTGTGCTGCTGGCATGTAAACAGCCAGATACTTCAAGTGGTTAGCATGCATAAACTTCACGCTGTCTCCCACCTGTACTTGGTAAGTAATTGCACACACCTGTCTTTCCCAGAACTGCTTACCCCTCTCTAATCCTCCTCATTGGACCTCTTTTTCGGTCCGCCCTGAGCTTAATATATCGTTGCAATTGAAAATGATGGCTTCAACAGTGCCAAACGAGTTCGTGGTTGCCGGAATCTTCTTCGTTACCGAATGTGGGGTGTTTCTGTATGCAAACAAAAATACATCTAGCCTATGCTGTAATGTACGGTTGCAGTTGACGGTTGAGTGCTAGCTTGATAGCCTTCACTTGCCTCTCTGCCGCACCGTTCGACTGTGGATTATATGGTTTACACCATTTGACGACAAAAACCGACCAAATTCGTCAGAGTGAAATTGTGGGCCATTGCCGGTTACCACAATTTCAGGCGACCCGAATGCTGCAAACAATGTTCTCAACTTTTCCACAGTGTGGAATGCTGTTGTAGTGTTCATGGGCATGACTTCCAAACATTTGGATAAAGGGCGAAGTGAGGTGAGGTGAGTACAGAGCAGCACCGTAATGCAAGGGTGGGGAAAACAGGAAATCCCAGAGAAAACCCGCTGACCAGCGGCATCATCTGGCATGATTCAGACATACAAAAATCCGGGAGTGACTCCGCCAAGAATCAAACCCAATTTTGTACAACCNATTCAGACATACAAAAATCCGGGAGTGACTCCGCCAGGAATCAAACCCAATTTTGTACAACCGAATGCATTAGGAACCACAATATAAGTCTTAGTATATAAAACTGGGCTTGCATATATTGCTGTATGTATGATTGTAATTTGTTTTCATGTCTGAAGGTTGCAACTTCTGTTCAAAGATTCCAATATGCTATTATTACCCAACACCATTATTATAAAATCAAGTTGCTTTACGTTTGTTATAACATCATTGGGAACTCAAATATTATTTCCAGTTCAAAAAAACACATAATGTTTTCGGTTTGTCATAGTTGTCAAAATTTTGTCATTCTAAATTAACATGCAGCCCCCCCTCTCCTCTCCTTTTTGGTTGTGGATTGGAGTGCAGGAGAGATTTGGGCGGCTCCATATAGAGAGGTCTCGCTCGAGGGCCTATCTTCTTGGTTGATGCATGCAACAGTTTCTTAATTCCCACAGTTGTTTGACCTAAACCATTTCAATTGGTATTAGGGATGTTTGATACCTTTGAGTTAATCAATTTTTATAAAATGAAGTTTCCAACTGAATGACTGACTCATTCACTCACTCATCAACGCATAGCCCAAACCACTTCCCCTTAGGTGTGCAGGCATCCACTAAGAAAGAATATTTCTAAATTCAGTCCCCAAGAGGGTGAAAAAGGATAAAATGAGTTTTCAAGGACTCCTCAATAGCTCATTAACCCTACGAGATATTTTTGTGCACTTAGTTTCAAACGGCTACCTATAAAATTATCTAAAAACAAATTTTAGGATTTTTGAAATTCAAACCCTAAGGTAGCTCATAAACCCAATAAGATATCGGAATACCCTAAAAAGTTTGGCCTCATAAATACCTAAAAAATAATTTTATTTTTAAATTCCAGCCCGTATAAGACAAAGCGGATTAAACAGTGTTTTCGAAGAATCCTTTTATAGCTCATTAACCAGATTGAAAATTATGTTTTTCTTGCAAAAGGTTGGCTGCATAAAAACCTGATAACAAATTTTCTTATTATTTTGGCATTCAAGCNTATTATGTTTTTCTTGCAAAAGGTTGGCTGCATAAAAACCTGATAACAAATTTTCTTATTATTTTGGCATTCAAGCCGCTGAGAATTTGAAAGGGAGTAAAATGTTTTTTTTACATTATATGTTATTACATTACATCATTTTCAAATTTGTAACTTTCAAACAAGCATATTTTATAAAACTTATGAATACAAAGGAAACCTGCGTTGTGAAAAAAAAAAGTTTCATGTTCCTTACAGTTCCAGACCGAATTGTCAGGAAGGACTGAGCAGGATCAATAATTAGTATNAAAAAAAAAGTTTCATGTTCCTTACAGTTCCAGACCGAATTGTCAGGAAGGACTGAGCAGGATCAATAATTAGTATCTCATTTTCATAAATTGTGCAGTATCTGTAATACATCACGGCCCCCCTCCCTCTTACGAGAATCTATATATGTATATAAATCACATTTTGTACTGTGGTAAAAATTTTGTGCGTCATGTTGGATGAAAAGGAAACTGGGATATATGCCAGCTGCGCAGTAACCAATTTTTGCGTTGCAGCATTTAATTGGTTTCTTGCAAACAGAACTGACAGAACAAAAAACTTGCAAATCATCTAGAGAATTGTCAAAATCACGTACTATAACAATGGCGAGGGTGTTTGTTTATATTGGGTTTTCCAACAAATCAGAGCAATGTTCACGAAAATAATATTTTATGTAACTTTAACATAATCCATAAAAGGGTTGATACAGCCAGCATGAGAATTTCATTTTTAAATGTTTTGAGGATCTGGAATTTTTGTTTGTTTTTGTTGTTTGACGTACTACTTGATGGTATTAATGTCCTATTTGAGAGCACAGACCCATGACATTTTATAATATACTCTTGCACCACAGAAGATGGCTGGTAAGTTGGGTTTTCCCGCAAAGAAGCGGACTAGATTGTGCATAGTTTGAACATCGATTAGGATGACAAACATGAGCGAACAGACTTTCTGCTTTGAGCATTAATAACTTCACCTCATAAAAGAACACAAGAAATTTTTAATTAATCACAGACAAGGTGGCAGTGTGGAAGTGCATGTCTCTCTAAAATATAGAACCCAGTGAGGTAAAATAAATGTAAAATCGCATTACTATTAGCATATTTGCGACATCTGCACATTTCTGGGAATACANCCCAGTGAGGTAAAATAAATGTAAAATCGCATTACTATTAGCATATTTGCGACATCTGCACATTTCTGGGAATACAGGGAAGTGCCAAGAATCTCCTGCCCGCTAGTAGTTTTACAAGTTAAGTGATGTTTCCCCAAAATTCAACAGCCAATTGACATAAAAAGTTTGTTACCTGTTTTCATGACAGAGCAAATGTGAATGTCTTCAACGTATCTTTAGTGTAAATATGCTTCCTTTTTATGTTAAGGTACAGAATATGTCAGTCAGTTTGCAAAGGAATGTTTTGAGAGAATTCATCAACTCCGAAATGTTAATTCAATACCTAATTCTGATGTTTACTT
Organism: Clitarchus hookeri; assembly: GCA_002778355.1. Taxonomy (NCBI): domain Eukaryota; kingdom Metazoa; phylum Arthropoda; class Insecta; order Phasmatodea; family Phasmatidae; genus Clitarchus; species Clitarchus hookeri. Next base: position 285,131 of record NQII01001272.1, read on the forward strand.
TCTATATAAACAAATAGGTAGCCAACTGATCAGATACCTGTTAGCTTATACAACTTTGCAAAATGCTCATTTACACTTCCCTCGTAACAAACATAAGTTGTAGTGGTAATGGGAATATGCCAGTCGGATAATAGAGCGTGTTGGCAGTCGCATTTGATGGAAAATTATTATTAGTTAAAATTATTAATTAATCGTGTTTTGAAGGTGTGTTTTATGTTGTTAATTATAAGCTGATAATAAAAGCTAAGCTTACATGCACTTGCATTTTGTGGATGGTTTTCATAACAAATATAAGATTTATTTGTTAATACAACCGCTATTTTTGACACGGCACAGTTTTATTTATTAGATTGTAATCCTTAATAACTTTCTCCATGATGGCATACCTATGTCGCATCTCTTAAAATATTTTGTTGCAAGTTCATGAAGTTTAACTTATATACTTAACTAAATTATTTGTATGCGTGTAGCAGGTTAATCATTCACTTTACCTATCCTCAAAAAAATTACTTTTGGCTTTGAAAAACCAGATATGAATATAAGTTACAGTTTGGTAGGCATCAAATGTTTTTTTTTAAAAGTGAATTTCTAAACTCTCATGTTTAGATGTACAGGCAGTCATCGACTTTCATACATTCGAGATTCGTACAACTCGCTCTCTCTCTCATACACGACATATTATTTATTACCTCTATATCAACTTTCACACATCTAGTAACCTACCAATATATTGATATAGCACTAATTGATATAGCGCTGTTAGTTGCCATCTAACACTGCCTGCCATGTTTTCCAGCCTTCGCAGATCATATGGTATGAATGTTTAGATATGGCTGTCATATTGGCGCAATATAAATAAGTACGGCTGTTAAAATAATATACAAATATCTGAAAAACTTTTGCATAGTTTTTACAACCTACAAAATAAAATGTTACAGTTGCACAACAATTATACAGAAAGTAGGAAGTATATTTGATAACTTTATTTATTCACATAGTACCTACAATCAAATACGTATACACGTGTTGAAAATCAACATTTCAGATAAGAAGTAATTGCACACTTACATTTATTCGTGATTTTCAATGAAATACTTGTTAAAAATAACATGTTTATCTATTAAATTGATTATCTTTCTACCAAAATTAATTTTTTTAAAAAATCTTTTTCGTGACTTTTGAACGGAACCCTAATTACATATGTACGTATATACACAGGAGATCCAAAAAACTGGTATAGGCATGCGTATGCAAATAACAGAGATATGGAACCAATCAGAGTAACGCGATGCGGTCAGCAGCGCCTATATAAGACAACAAGCGTCTGGCAAAGTTGCTAGATCGGTTACTGCTGCTACAATGGCAGGTTATCAAAATTTAAGTGAGTTTGAGCATGGTGTTATAGTCGGCGCATGAGAGATGGGACATAGCATCTCCGAGGTAGAGATCAAATTTGGATTTTCGCGTACGGCCATTTCACGAGTGTACCGTGAATATCGAGAATCTGGTAAGACATCAAATCTTCAACATCGCTGCGGCCGGAAAAAGATTGTGAACGAACGGGACAAACGACGACTAACGAGAATCATTAAACGTAACAGGCTTGTAACCATTTCTCAAATTGGCGCAGATTTCAATACTGGGGCATCAACAAGTGCCAGCGTGCGAACTATTCAACGGACCATCATTGATATGGGCTTTCAGAGCCGAAGATTCACTCGTGTACCGTTGTTGACTGCACGACACAAAGCTTTACGCCTCGCCTGGGCCCGCCAACACCACCAATGGACTGTTGATGACTGGAAATACGTTGCCTGGTCTGACGGGTCTAGTTTCCAATTTTATCGGGCGGATGGACGTGTACGGGTATGGAGACATCCTCATGAATCCATGGACCCTACATGTCAACAGGGGACTGTTCAAGCTGGTGGAGGCTCTGTCATGGTATGGGGCGTGTGCAGTTGGCGTGAAATGGGACCCCTGATACGTCTAGATACGACTCTGACAGGTGA
>NQII01001272.1:287517-324170 GCA_002778355.1 Clitarchus hookeri
CCAATACACTAAAAGCATGCCAGTTTTTGTAAAAATGTAATTTAAGATACGTTGCGTTCAAATTACCTCTAGCAGGCAATACAGGAACCTTGTGCCCACGGCCACACCCTCCACCAAGTTCGTGGTAGCACCTGGTGCAACTACCTGCAACCATACATGCTCGACACTATTAACTCAGTCCCGTGGCCTGTACAAGGATATACATTCCCAATGATTTATTAGTCAAGTTATTGTCGAAGAAATTTCCCTGGTTTGCATTACATTTCCTACAAAATAGAACATCCCTCGTCATATAAGAAATTCTAATAAATATTATACTATGTTTGTGTTCACAGTTAATGGTAGCAAATTCTGTAAACTCAGTGGTTTGGCGTTCATGGATACTCCGCTGTTTGTAAAGATTCTGTTAACAGTTTTGACACGTTTGGCTTCAGTGTTTGGAGAAGGGTAACACAGATTGGCAACCAGTAGTCATCATTTTGTTGTTGAGCTCATGTTTATCTTTGTACAATTGAATAGCATGGCACTTTATACAGATTTTTTTATTTATTTCGTGGAATGACAGGTGTATCTGAGGATGGAAATTAATATTTCTCTTTAGCTTTGGTATGAAGGCACACACATACCGAGAAACGTTTGTCTTTGAATACAGATAGTTCAGTGTGTCTGTGCATTCCCTTTCTGTTTCTGACAGAGCTAAGACAATTACACAGCTTTGAAGCTGCCGCCCAAAGTCGACACTCTCGTTAGAAACTTTCATTCGTGCTAGTTTGTGAATGCAAACTTTTGTTGTAAACACTTGTGACCAGCTTTTTATCAATCCAATCACAAAAATTTGCCTATTATTTTCTGTTCCATTCATGCTGGCCACGCCATCTATACAAAAAAAAATACACCAAATGTAAAAGTAAAAATGTTCTCACTAGAGTGGAGCTGAATGTAAAAACAAGGCAGTAAAAAAACCCCACTACAATCATTTTAAAATACATATAGCTTCACTTACCACATTCTAAGTTATGTGATTCTGCATTTTGTGTTTCTATCGCACAGCTGGTTTAAGTTAAGATGTTTCTAAAATATGTGATTCTACATTGTGATTTTCTAAGTTACAATAGTTCTAAGTTGAGATTTTCTAAGCTATGATAGATTTAACTTATGTGAATTTTTTCAAGAATTCTAAGTTATGAATGTTCTAAGTTACATGTTCCCTGTGGTCACTGCTTACATTAAAATATACGCAAGTACTGGCAGTGATTTTATTCATAGGTTGATTTCAAAAGTGCTCACTTTATCACAAACCATCTATAACCAACTGTACAATGTACTCCACAGTGCTTAGATTAACAATTTCCACCTAATTCTTCTAGTATGGGGCCTTATGAACGAAAGCGTATTCATTATGCAACAAATAAAAAGAATTATGCCAAATTTCATGAGAGAAACTTTGTAGAAGATGGAGCATCAACAGTTTTATCACCTGGATGTGTTATGCATCAGAACTACCTGTAGAATATTTTCTGTATAATCACATCAATACTTGAAAATTATGAGGGCAATAACGTTGACTTGCAAAACACTCGAAGAGCCAAACAAATCAAAGGGATTGAAAAAAGTTTTATTAGGATTATTAAACAATTTTATTACACTTATACACAACATTGTACAAAAATGAAGATTGTTGAGCAACATTTCTCTTTGCACATAAACAGTACATTACACCACACCACTTATTCAAACACCCAGTGGTGAATACATGATGCTGACAGTAACAAAAACAAAGTTAACTTATATACACTGGAATGCAATAGTACGCATTGGGCTGAACCAACATACCTTATGTAACGTAACATTGCCAGCAAACCACAACTGGTACCAGAACACTGTCGCAGACCATACCACACGCATACATGAAGGATCAATCTCGCAAATTAAAATTATGTTTCAGCAGGATGAAGCATTACTGGCAAAATGAAGTCGAGCAAGACGGGAGGTAGGTCAGGTGAAATGCTTTTACAAATTTAAAATAAATATGGGAAAATAATCATCACACCTATCCCATGGTTCATATTAAGAGCAACACTCGTCGATGCCAGTGTGCGTTAGATGATGAAACAGTGACCGGTAAAGACGTCACCTTCCTTGCTACTTATGTAAAATACAAGCTTGAGGCTTGTACATGAAATGAACAAGTTAATATTGAATACAGCAACAGATGGGAACTAGATAAAGTCTTTTTGTTGGCAAGACACAAATTTTTTTTTTTTTGGCTCACTCCAAGTTACTTTCATATTGCATAACTTGTAGCAACAGCAACCAGATACAATAGATTAACAAGACTGGGCTGTCACCACAGCTAAAACTAAAAGTTCCTATTTATAAAAATTATTACTAAGGCTGTATTCAAATAGACCATTTTGTATATTAGCATTTTAGTATTTACAAGTGTTCAAATTCAGACGCCATCGATAGTCACTTGTTTCGCGATGGTTGCGAATTGGTAATTGAGTATTTTAGCAAGTGGCGTTACAAACTAAAACTAAATACTAAAATACCAAATAGGTCTTCATTTTATTTGACTAGTTCAGGTCACGTAACCTTAACGAACTAAAAGTGCCAATTCGAACATGGCCTAAATACAGAGAAGCAAAACTGGCCATTAAAATGCAGTCAACACTACCAAAAAATAATTTGGTTCATTTGTTTCACACAATATCACAGGCTAAACAGTGGCATCATTATATAGCATAATTTAGTTACCCTGTAAAAAAAAATAGCTACATAGTTATAACAACTAACGAATACAAATAAAAACGAAACCTGAATTTCAAAATATATTTTACTGAAATCATAAAATGGTACAACACAGTAAAAAGTCTTATTAACTAGTGTGGCACCCACTCCAGATAATACTGAACTACAATGCTATCACAATGGGTACATTCAGAACACTGAAATATGTAAAATTAAAAATATTTAAGTTCCTATCATACTGCAAAGCTACGCTGCATTTCTTACAACACACACACAAACGTCTCTCACTAGCCAATAGCGATACTCGTACACTAGGTCGCAATGTAACGCACACTACTGTATGTTCAATACCCACAAATGTAAATGGTTTGTTACATGTCACAGGAAGACACTAAGAATGTGAACAGTGTTCTCCTCTCTTGCTACAAGGCTATGTAAATGCAAACGTTCAATGTGAAACTATTTTTGTTAACTACGTAATTACAACTGACCAGATAATGTTGTGTGTGTGGCAAACTTACTATCAACACATGTAATATCACCCCCTCCCCCCTTTTACTTCCATTTGCATCCCAAGTACATTCTCTTCCACCACTTAACGTTGAAAGTATTTGGGCTGGCCTGCAATATTCTGGGACTTCAGTAGACAACGGTGAAAAGTAGTACTGCAACCCGACATGAAGAACTGACTGCTCCATTGTCATGACATGCTATAGTTCCTAGTTGGGTGCAGGCCAATTGACCTTACTATAATACTGTGTGATGTTCCTGGAAATCATAGCATTACAGAAAAATACACCATAAGAACATGTCCTTCGGTAATAAAGTTAAATACAGTTTTTAGGTTCCCAAGCAATTCACCATATCAATGCATTTTGACACATTTATGAACTAGTGTTTTATGGAAAAATGCTGGAAGGGACACATTGTTGCAAAATTAATTTAAATTTTTTTTAACAAACACATTAAATTATAGTTTTTGTAATTTAAGCAGAAAATGTTTTGGCAATATTTTTTTTACTTACAAAGTCCTTCATAGTTACAGTACTTAACTGTTTGAACCAAACAGACAACTTTTATAACCATCCAAAGATTTTTCCATTTCCGTTGTGGATTTAATTAATTAATTTTTTATTGATAATTGTTTTGGTAGAATTTTGTAACTCCAGAATGACTTCACTTGCTCCAAATGAGGCATTTGACTGTACAGCATACAGAACTCGTTAAAAAGTAGTACTCGCACTACCAAAATTGTAAGAAAAATACTACATATGTTGTATATTAAAGAACGCACATATGTATTGCGTAGTGCTCCAAAAACGTTGCTACAATTTACCTATTTCAATGATTTAAAAAAATTCAGTTAAGGATGCAGAAAAAATGNGGGGGGGGGGGGAATATTGCTATAACAATTATCTGGTGTATCTAATAAAAATTATAATGATTAGAAATATTAGAAATTTTTTTTTTAATATACATTAATTTTAATTATTAAAATAACTTTCACAACTGATTGTCAACTATTAAAAATGCATATTTGTATAAATTACTTATTTTTAATTTCATACAACAGGAGTAATTACAATAAGTGCTTTCCGAAGCACGAAAATGGAAATACACTCAAATTTTAATCATAAATAGAACTGATTTTTTTTTTTCAAATACCTAAATAAAACCTAGCAAAATATTTGTGCATTTTGCAAAATATACACATTCTTCTTTCATATGCAACGTAAAATGTAGTCTAAGAATTTTGGTAGTGTGTGTACAAATTTTAATTGAGTTATGTACGTTATACAGTTGGGGTAACTGTTTGAAATTTACATCTAGACACAAAATTATTTGCTAATATTTTTTTATATTTTTATTAAAATACATCTGTGGAAATTCACGAGTCCTGCACAGTTTTTCTTCAAAAGCATGTTGTAAATTGTTATCATGTTTCATTTGTGGACAAACTGATTTTTTACCTCTGCTTGCCTGACACTGCTGCAGTTCGTGGAAGAAGCAGTACGACACCATAATTATTCCTCAGACTTCATGCGATGCACATTTACGTTAGATTAAAGGAAACATTACATTTAGTGGGGAAACTGGGGGAAGTACTTCCGGACACAACTTTATCAAATATGTATCGTAAATTTAAAAAATGGTGTTTCCTGGCCAAAAATGGGGATTTGAACTGGTGATGAATGCAGCTGGAGGAAACTCAACCATTTACAGAAATACTAACACCTGTTGTTCTTGAACAATTATTACCTGATCAATAAATTGAACACTGCACATGAAAATTCACTATAATCAATTGGGATGCCATTTTGTTGTAACCTACTGCGGGAAGTGGTATTTCGTAATGTTACCAGTTAATCTGGAAAGTAGATGTTAACAGAGGTTACATAAGAAAAGTGAAAACATAGCAACCGTACATTCTATGAGTGTAAGAAAAATGTAATGAAATTACATCATACAGGAATTGGAACGTGAAATAAGATAATGTTACACAAAATTTTGTATCGACAGAAAAGTTAATGACTCTGAACTGTGACTGCCATCGTTAAAAGACTTNTGGCCAAAAATGGGGATTTGAACTGGTGATGAATGCAGCTGGAGGAAACTCAACCATTTACAGAAATACTAACACATGTTGTTCTTGAACAATTATAACCTGATCAATAAATTGAACACTGCACAATGAAAACTCACTATAATCAATTGGGATGCCATTTTGTTGTAACCTACTGTGGGAAGTGGTATTTCGTAATGTTGCCAGTTAATCTGGAAAGTAGATGTTAACAGAGGTTACGTAAGAAAAGTGAAAACATAGCAACCGTACATTCTATGAGAGTAAGAAAAATGTAATGAAATTACATCATACAGGAATTGGAACGTGAAATACGATAATGTTACACAAAATTTTGTATCGACAGAAAAGTTAATGACTCTGAACTGTGACTGCCATCGTTAAAAGACTTNGATAATGTTACACAAAATTTTGTATCGACAGAAAAGTTAATGACTCTGAACTGTGACTGCCATCGTTAAAAGACTTAACTGTTGGTTCACTAGCCAAAGTTACTTGTTTGAAGAGGTGGAGGGACATGGTGGCGGTCGTAGTAAATAAAAAATTCATATGTTGACATTTTTTCAGTCATTTTAAGCTCTAAAATTGCAATGCGTAGAATCGATGACATTATGGACTCAAGTAAATACTGTAATATGCTGTGCTGCAAAACTTTATAATTCAAGTTATGCTTGAGTAGGTACTTGTAGCGCCCTTTGGAAATCACTGGGAATTCAAAACCATTTTTTCCTACAGGGAAAAATAAAAAAATTACTGTAACTGTGTTATGTCTGTTTTACAACAACAGGTTTATGGGTAAATTGTTCTGTAGCTTCATCACAGTTAACTACTTACGAGATATATCAATGACGTTGAGAATTCTACAGGGATAGTGTTCTACAAGCCCCCAAAACATGTAAGCGCAACCACATTTCTTGTGGTGGTAATTCTGCTACCTGCCGACACTGCATGTTGCAGACAAGAGTGCCCATTCCTGTAGTCTCACAATTGTTTCTCAAATGGCTGGAATTTGCAATACAGTACACGCGGGTCAATAAATGTCACTCAGAATTTACATCATTCTAGTTAACTTTCCACTTTCAAATTAAAGAAAAGTGCGTAAATATATGCCTCAAACATAGCAAACAGATGACAGATTCAAATGCCTTTGCGTAGTTTACATTATTTTCACAGCCACATACTGAAAACCCTTTTTTGCATATTTCAAGGGACCGTGGGAAAATGTTGCCGTTGTACTGAAATGTCCAGCACAAATCCAATTCAGGGCATTTAAGAAATGAAAGCATCAGTGAAAAAGAGGCTCAACTTCCACTGTGAACTGGGGATAAAAAANGCAAACAGATGACAGATTCAAATGCCTTTGCGTAGTTTACATTATTTTCACAGCCACATACTGAAAACCCTTTTTTTTTGCATATTTCAAGGGACCGTGGGAAAATGTTGCCGTTGTACTGAAATGTCCAGCACAAATCCAATTCAGGGCATTTAAGAAATGAAAGCATCAGTGAAAAAGAGGCTCAACTTCCACTGTGAACTGGGGATAAAAAAGAGGCTCAACTTCCACTGTGAACTGGGGATACCACTGTGCTGTGAGACAATCAACCAACTTGAAACTGAGAGGGTCAAAGTATTTGAAAGGAGGGAAGGAAGAGGCCAGGAAAGTATTCACAGCCCAGCCAATCACCAAAAAGGACAACAAATGTGCTGGGTAGAAGGGAAGAGGGTGGTGACAGACAACCAGAAGATAACAAGCACATAATCCAGATTTTCTTTCAAAAAAATTTTGTAGTTTTTTTTTTTACAGAGTTTGCTACTGTCCATTTCATGTAAATAGTGCAAATCTTGGCAATGTGACCCACTTACACAATATGCAAACAGTAAAAGCTCTCATTTGCCGAGTGCTGTATCAACTGACGAGTTGTTGCAGGATGTATCTTGTTATGTTGGCGATGATGATGATGATGGCTATGGAAGAAAATAGTAGTACTCAGGACTTGAAGCTGTAATTGAAAACTTTGATTATGGTTTAAACTGTGATTTTAAAGTATTATACAATTTTTCTGGCTTTTAATGAATTGGCTTCAAAAACATGTTAAGCAATTATGACTGAGCACAGCGACATTTACTATCAGTGAAACATTTTCAGCAAGGTGAAAGCTATTGAACAAATGCTCTTTTTCATGATGTTTATGCCAATACTTTGCTTGTGTTATCGGTAGTTGATTATATTTGTATTTGCTTTCACTGAACACTGTTAGCCAACTTGTTTTTCATAAGCACCAGATGGAGAAGTGTTAATATACTTATATTAACCTAGAATATATTAGTACATTAAATTATTACATATTTGAACCCAATGTTCTTCTAGCTCATTTTTTATACCAAATATTCTGTTTTTAAGCAGGCCTTACAAAAAAATTATATTAACTTGATTTGCTGAAAGTTTAAATAGTGCAAACACATGGAGATCTATTTCTCTAACTTTTTTGTCTATATTTGCCAATTTTACTTTGTTCAAAAACTGCTCTCCCATAATTATTTGTAAAGTGTTGCATTAATCTAATGACAAATTGAGTACACAGTGTATCCCTGCCAGTGCAATGTGACTTGTGTCAGAAAAAGTAAAATTTAACAGGATAAAATGTAAATTTTTTTTCATGGCCTCTAAATACACGAGTTTATGCTGCATTTCTCTTGGAATTGTTGTTATGCCTACTGTGCGGCACTACTCATTTTACAAAATTTTTCACTTTCAGAATGATTTGTTAACATCTCGCCAGTAAAAAAAATACCACTGACAGTAATGCTGAACATATTTTTTCAATGTTTCAAGGTGCTTCATTGTCACATTATTGGTAAAACGATTTTTTAAAATAATTTCTGCAAAAAACCTTATTCATTTCCCTTACCCCCTCACAGATTTCAACGAAATAAGGATGGTTTTACAAGAAATAAATACCACCACCATTTCCAGGTCTCTAGTCATAAGGTAACGGGCACCATTGAGAACTGTCCAGCTCCCATAAGCCAAGCAGCACCAGGCCGACAGACAGCTGACAAAAACAGAAATGGCAACAACATAGATGTGGTGGTTGGCACAGTGGCATCACACCTGCCAAATCCCTTCACCTGCTCTTCACTGATGGCAGTCCCAACCCTATTCTCACACTGTCGGAGAGGTGATTATCCAATTTCACAAAAATTATGTTACCCACTCCCGTAAATGGAATTTTCATTGAAAGTAAAAATTTGCACGTCTTTATTTGCACCATTCCACACAACACTGTGCAAATATTCTTTCTTAATCCAAGAATGAAATTTATGACTTTTTGATGACTTCAAATAATTTCCCAGCTTTAGGACAGTGGAACACATTCCTTGTATTAGTGGTTTAGAAATGTTCTTTATTCTTCGGCCACTCCCACGCACATCTCTTGCAAAAATTGACGTTCGGCAGCTGTTTCTAAACTGTTCTGTGAACCACACAGTTCACAATATGAGTTGCACAGCGTAAGAGTTTACTTCCTTGGAATTCATAGCAACAGACTGATGATATGTAATAAACATCCATATTAATAACTCCTAACGTATCTAAGAGTACATATTTTGTAAGCATAAGCACTTGTGTCATTGAATTTTCAAGAAAAAAATATCCATTATGCAATGACACTAAGGATTTGTAAAACTTAAAAAACAACTAAAATCATTTATGATTATATGAACAAATTCTTTGTCAGGGAAAAACCAATTTTTCTCTCTCTTCTAATTGAATTCTTTTCCACAAATCATCCATTATCACTGCACTGGTTATGTAAAATCATATTTCTAATCCATTTCACCAAAAATAATTATCACATAACCAAATGAAGAGAATAAGCTGGAAAATTAATTATGGCCAACATAGTGAGACTTTTTACATGATATCTAATTCTGGTCATTTTGATCTATGGTTTTGCAATAAACAATTCATAACACCCGAAAAATGCTGTATTTACTGTCCAGAAAGTGCGTTCATTCTCCCAAGTTGTGTTTTGTTATAACATTGACATTAAAAAATTCCAAAGGAAAGTTTACACGTCACAAAAAAAAGTCACTCTCTGTGATACTTTTTGTTGCGTAAAATATCTATAAATATGTTTACGAGAAAAGTTGCTATGTGTTATGTTCATAACCTGCCCATGTGATTTTGAAGTCAACACATTTGCAATTTGTGGAAAGTAGATGCTAATAATTCTCGGGAAGTATTCCTACGAACAAAGAAAAAGGCAATATTACCAAAGACCCTGTAAGTATCATGTGACTGTAAACAAAACAGTAGGCCTAGTGAAGTGTAAACATCAGTGACTCCACAAGCAGGTCTTACAATGACCTGTATTTTAACATCTTATGTTGCAGTTTTAAAAATAAATTTGGTGAATTAAATTCTGATTTGATTTGGAGCACTTACATAAAAATTGCAATTTTAGTTTGAAACAAAGCGTAGGCCTAATCTGCAAGATACTTAGTAACAAAAGTTTGATTTAGCAGTACTTTTGGCACAAAATCTACGAAGGCATGACAATTGTAAGATAATTGGTTGCTAACAGCATCCCCATTCACAACATTCTTCTCACAAGTTAATGTTTAATATAATCTTTCAAATATAATATACTATTCTGGCCTGATTTGTAAATACAGTAAACTCCCTATTAACGGTGTTAATCGGTACCTGAGAAAACAGGACACAAAGCGAATTTGTATTAAAAAACCCAAATAATCCAATTTATACATTTTTACTAGGGATGGGTCGAATAACCAAAAATGTCGATTCCGGTTCCGGTGCCGATTCTACAATTTAAATATCGGTTCCAGTATTCGGTTCGATGTATTTTGAATACTTGCCTTTTGCTTGCAACTTTATTAAACCAATGCAGGTAAAATTTATTAAATGTTTTATTTAACCGTTATATGGAAGAAATGAACAATAACAAAGTGTGAAGATAAGTTTTAATGTATACAGATAAACTTGTATTACATTTATTTAAGGTTAGTAAATATGTAAAAAAATATTTTTTTTTTTACATTAATATGTGGTGATTGTGATATTTTTGGAAAATACTTTAATTAAATAACTTATGGCCCCCAAACCAAAACATTGTGGCATGCTGTATGATAAAAGTAATCTACAAAAGTTCGTTAAAAGAAGGTCAACAGCTGTGTTGGGCAGCAGGATTTCTTAGCTTTTTTTTATGCTTCTTTTATGGTGTCCAGGCGGCCCTTTTTTTTTGCGTCTTTTACCCAGTGACTCTTGGTTTTTTTTTTTGCAGTGCTGGAATGTGACACCTCGAAAAAAAAACGTCTCTTCTACCTCTCTTACTCAAGGCCCCCAGCCATCCTACCAAACAAAGAAGGCTTGGAGGAATGTATCCATAGGCTAGCAGTGTTGTTTATGGGCTGAGAGTTATGAGAGAGAGAGAAGCGGAGGAGTGTTGATGTAAGAGCCAGAGATGAGATAACCGACTATTCAACACCAGGGAACAGNTTTTTTTGCATCTTTTACCCAGTGACTCTTGGTTTTTTTTTTTGCAGTGCTGGAATGTGACACCTCGAAAAAAAACGTCTCTTACTCAAGGCCCCCAGCCATCCTACCAAACAAAGAAGGCTTGGAGGAATGTATCCATAGGCTAGCAGTGTTGTTTATGGGCTGAGAGTTATGAGAGAGAGAGAAGCGGAGGAGTGTTGATGTAAGAGCCAGAGATGAGATAACCGACTATTCAACACCAGGGAACAGTTTACGACTAACTACCACTCCTTAATTGTTTTTCCATGTAAAGCACATACCCCAGAAATTTTTTCCTTTGTGTTGGGGAAAAAGGAGGTGCTATACATAAGTAAATACCATAGTTATTTTTGTAACAACAGAGTTTTGCCATTGCTGTGTAGAACCAAGAACCCAGTAATTGTTGTTAACCTAAAACCGGTTCTGAGTTAAACCTCAAGAACCGAACCGACCCATCCCTAATTTTTACTATTAATGGAACAGTGATATTGGCTCCGAAAATCGTGATAAAACACAGTACCTATTATACATTTCAAAGTAAACACAAATCACACATTTAAAGTACTGTACTGTATGTAGTACGGCACACGATACTTTATCTGATATTTATGTTGCACCGAGTGTAGTTTAATTCACGGCGCATCAAGTATACACAGCACCAGTGCCAGGTAGGCGGCACGGGGCGATAAGCGGTGCATAATGTGTACGTCGCTTCCTCAACGTGCACACAGACCCATTCTTGAGATGGCAGAGTGAGTTGAAAGTTTAGAATGCAATGGAATAAAGACAATAACAGGACTTTAAATGAGGCAACCCGGCATTCAAACAATAGGGGTACAATCCCCATTAAAAAAATAACCCTTACAATACAAATGCAGAACCTAATGTTAACTTTTGCTAAAACAAGAAGAAAATTTTTTTAAAAAGTCTAAATTCATTCATTTCAAAGTTTGTGACAACCATAATAACTTTTACAAAAACGTAAGCACTCACCTCTATCAGTGAGTGTAGGCTGCTTTCTCATTCAGTCTCAATTGACTGGGTTGAAACGTCTTAGATTTATACACATCTTTAATTACTAGGAGCTTATTTAAATTTTACAGACGGACGCACACACACACACACGTTGAAAAATTCTGTAATGTTAAGTTTTTGGTAAACATAACACTTTATATGAAGAATTGTAAGAGAAGTTAAACCATGCCTTTCTCAAAAAAGTCTTAATTTTTTTTTGTTGGCACCGAAATTATTATTTTTTGTTTATAACACACCATGCTCAAATTATTTTATTATTTGTAATTTTTCAGCTTTGTTAACATGTTACGAAAATTACACTACAAACAGTGAACAACAACCATGCCCGAGCGATCGATAAACTTGCAAGATGTGGTGTTGGGGTGGTAACTGAGATGAGTGAGATCAGATACCCGCTTCAAGGGGTGGAAATGGATGACTCAAGTAGGTCTCTGCGACAGGTTGCTGACAGTTTAAAGAGATAAACATCAGCTCACGCCACAGCGCTGGACATACATGGTACCGCTGCTTGTTAAATAACATACGTTACAGCATCACTTGCTGCAGAAGTTACAGTAGACTTTCAAAAAAGCCGAAAATTCGCAAGGATACCCCGAAAACCGGTTAAGCGAAGCACAAATAAACGGGAGTGTACTGTAATAGAAAATTCTCTTGCTTTCTCAACTGCCGTGGTGTTTTTTTGCCAGTTTTATTGTAACAAAGTGAACTATAGTAAGCATGCTCATAACACTCAATATTTTATAGGCATAATGACTATTTATATTGCAATTTATTTTAATGAACATACAAATTTTTGTTTTACGAATTTTTAAGGATTTTTGTTCTAAGATCAGTGGCAACCTTGGAGCACACTATTCAGCTGAATTTAAAGAAAAAATGATATAACTCCTCTTTGTCAGAGTAATGCACATTCAGGGAAGCAAAGCTACGTGTCTACTGCTTTACGAATTAGGCATGGATAATGTCACATTTTTTAAAACTCTATACATAGATGTGATTTTATTTTTACTGAAACAAGTACACTAGTTAAAGTTTTGAGGTTTTTTTTTTACAATACTTCTTGCACTCTACAAATAGAGCTCTGAGCAAACAATTGGAAGCAATGTTAAAAACTTAACTGACACATTGTATTTCAGAAACTCTGTCATCTAGGGGAAAAAACCACAACAGTTTGGTAACTTGGTGGTGTTAGCAAGCATAAAAAATTTCACTGAAATTTGAGTTTATAGTGGCCACTGAATTTTTCCTGGATTTGTACTAGAATGTTTCTTGCAGTGGCATCCAGTAACCAAACAGTTCAGTCACACAAATCACCTATGAAACTACCTGTGTAAACTGTTCATATTACAGCGGAATCTCAATGCACCAAGCCCTATTCTGTAGACTTTTCATACTGTTTATTTTGCAGAGTGGAAGAAAAATTCTTTTAAAAGATTAAAGAAGCCCATGTAGTTGCCTTAAATATAATTTTTACTCTACACCATTTCAGTGTCCTGTTTCAATGATCCAAAATTGTTCTTAAAGACTGCCAACATTTATGACTCCCACCATCTCCAAATGAGAAAATAATGTGCGGTAGTCCAGAACACATTGGGTGAGTCCACTGCCTCTGCACGAAGGATGAAGGGAGGGAGGGCAGTAGTGACAGCAGCAGAGAGGTGTTGGGCGAGAGTTGCTCCCCCGCGCGCATACTACCTAAATCGGAAAAACGTAAGTCGCACAGCACTGTATTTAACAGCATGGTAGTAGAGAGCAATGTCGTCAGTCTGGTCTGGTATGTACAACCTCAGCAGTGTCACCCTCCCTCTAGTGGCAAGCATTCAGGAGAGTCCTCCCCTACAATGCCACACCTACGTTCCCTCCCTCAAATATGCGCAAACATTACTTTCTCATCTGAACTTCACTACAAAGAAAATTGAAACACTTGTAATTTTAAATCTAGGGGCATGTTTTCATGCAATGAAATTTTTTTTTAAATTTTTAGTTTTTCAAAAATTTACATAAAATTCTACTATAAAACTGCCTGAATGTATTACAAGGTCACAGACAAGTATAATAGATGAATAGGAGTTCCAAGCTATGGCTAGGTTTTCTTGTTTCACCATTCTACGGTGGATAAAACACAAAAAGACTTGTCCTATTAATGCTGAAAAATTTCACACACTCCTGTCATCCAACATTTACCCCACATTTTGCACCATTAACTACAATGTTAAAAACATTTCACATGCAACAAAATTTTAAATAACAATTTTATTTACCAGCGAAAACAACAAATGTAAGAAAGACAAAACATATATAAATTATAAGTCCTAAAAAAAATGTATATATATACACTGTTAAAAATTATGCACATGAGGTCCAGTCAATTAACAAATGCACATAAAAAAAATACCTACATTAGTCAATTAAAACTGGTATCAAACTTGACTAACAAACAAAATGAACAGTCGCTGTTAAGTAGACAAAATATATTATGCGAGTCTGCAAATAATATACACGCACACTAACTCAACAAATTCATTTTTCTTACGCTACGCATACACAAGTTCGGTGCACCACAAAGGTGGCATCATGCTCCTTATTCACCAACACATGGAAATGTTTTGTAAAAACGCAAATTTACGATTTGATATCGCTGTTAAATCAACACAAAAACAAAGGCGATAGCAGTGATACATGCCGCTGACGGAGGAAAACAGGGGGAAAATAAATAGAATACTCGACAATGGGACAATTTCGCTGTACGCAAAACGAGTTAAAAACTCAAAAATTTTCATAAACACATAGCTTAAATATTTTTTGTTAACTTTGGTATTTACATCTTTACATCCACAAACATTTATTACATCTCCCTAAACAGCCTCATATTCTAACTCCCAGGATTAGGAACAATTCATCAATATGTATACCACTTCATAAGCCTGCAATGCAAGCGATGCTCAGCTTGCTACTCTGCAGGCTCGCATGCTGCAGTGCAAAGTGTACGAGTGGCACCTCGAGAACTGGCGCAGTCAGTGAAACTACTACGTTACCCTAATATATCGTCAATAATGCAGATTTCAGTGTGTTCATGCAATTTGCCATCGTGATGCTATATAAGGGGATGCTCAAACACCAGCGTATCAAAATGCACGGAGCCTTACGAATTACGAAACCCTGTGTCGTGATGGTGCCATCCACGACCCCTTTCTTACACGGGGCACATCGGTACTCCCATGAGATCACATCTCCCTCCCAGTCACAGTGAGCATGCCACAGAGCGAGGTGGTGATCTGCCTGGTGTAAAGATGATCGTTTGTGAACGCCATTCGTCAATACTTCAGTTCCACATCAAAGTCTAGCACCAGTAGCTTTGTTTCCTCGGTACCATTGCGGCTGCCCACAGCACAGACGAGCTTTGTTTCGTTGGCTCGTATGCGCCACACCACGCCACCACTACCTCCACTGTCGAGTGCTACCAAGTTACGGATGAACTCCCCTGTGAGAACACACACACAGCAACATCAACAAACACATACTTCCCCTCTAAACAACAATTATCACAATGATAACAAGAGATCGTCAAAATAGGTGCAAGTATGGATCAATGAAAATTCTGGACCATTGCAGTTTCATTTAGAATGATGAGAAAAAAGTACAGTATCTGTAAACATTCAAGACAAGTAGCTTCAGTATGACAAAAATTTCAAGTTCATTAAAATGACGGCAACAGACTTGAAATAGAAATTTAATAACTAATATTTAAAATACAGTAAAGTCAAAACAATATGCCATTTAATTTCCTTGCATGGCATCAGACTTCAGAAACAAGTTAAGTACAAACAGTTATCACATGAGATAGGGTTGTTTCTATTAGCTTTGATGATTTGGGAAGCTTCGTTCATTGTGTTTCTCCATACTTGAACACATTACAATTTTACCAACTAAATAATTACAGCACCCATTACACAAGCTCAGAACCATGAAAGTAAGACCAGTGTAAGCAAATGTAAACATTGAGAGGTTTACACAATTTATTAAAACACACAGCTGCACATCATTAACTAAACTCAAGTCACAATATTAACAAGTCGCCGGGAGCGTATCCAAGTTCATGAGGAATAGACATCTATAAATATAAAAACATTAAAAAAAATTATTTTTTTAAAAATTTGTTTAAAATACTACTATAACAATACACACAGCTATTATTTACATTTAACTATCTGCATCCACGTTTACCACTTATTATTATCAGGGAGCGCAATATTTAATGCCAATCTCTATTATAATTAAAGTCCTTTATCCTGTCTTTATACTAGCTACAGTCAATCCTTCCTTATTATTATGCATATACAATCATGTTTATTTCAATACATTAACATCATTCCAACTGTGTGCCAATCATGCATCAAGTCCCACTTTCCCGTTGTCCAACCGGTCAGTCACCCTCTCTCTCTCTACTCTCCCGATGCTAGCAGACTACACTCACTGGTCACTGTCCTTGCTCGTCATACCGTTGGTTCTATACACCCCTGGTGCTAATGGTCATACAAGGTTCCAGACTCTGCACAGAGGCACACTTCAGCTTAACCTAATCCAGAATGATCTTAACACCTCCCATTGTGCAGATGGAGGGCGAAGACCAGAAAATTGGCGCCACAAATATCCAACTCATTCAATTTTCCAGAGTCGGGAGTAGCATTGGTCCCGGCATGTGTTAGTGTTACCACAGCCCCTTTGCAACTCTGTCTGTCTTCCCTTCTCCAGTCATGGGTGATATCAACGCAAAATAGGGGGCGGGGGAGGGGGGAGGGCAGGAGAAGGATACAAAGGCCGTATCACCGCATGTAACAACAACGATTAGGTAATAAGCGATCAATGTCCCCCCGCCTCTCGCACATCAGTGTCGAGAGGGCATGGCGAGTATGGCCTGTGACAGGGAAGTAGATGCGAGTCACATGTAATTGACCCAAGGAAATAACCCGGCCAGAATGTCTACAGCAATTTGTGTGCTGGCATTAGCCGGCCCCTATTTGATTGGCAAGGGATTAATTCCTCTGAAACCTTGAGCGCTCTCCCACAATCTGAAGCGGGGCGGCACATAATGGTAGAGAGCAATCTCTCTCTGTTTATCCAGAGTGGTAGTTCCATGGTTCATCTGGGAAGGTCTTTTCCTTGGTACACCTGAAAGAAGGAAGGCACATTTAGTAAGCTCCTCGGCCCAGCCAGGTGCAAAAGATAGAGCTAAGTTCTTATTGTCCTCGGAGAGAGTGCAGTAGGCTGAAGTAACAAGTGTGTTCATCACTCAGTTTTCAGGACAGAACTGTAAGTATTCCCTGTATTTTGGAGGCGAGGGCAAGTGTACCGTTGGTGTGCTGGCTAAGGATGTCAGTTAAATAAACTGACTAGTTTCATTACAACTACAGTAATAGTTATTTCTAGCAGTAAGAAATCGTTCCCTCACCTATGCTGGAATGCTACCGACCATCCCGCAGAGCTCGGCAAGAGCTTCGCTAAGCTTGTCTTCAGTTAGTCGGCAAGGAGGAGGTGCCCATGGACTGACGGCGAGCATACCTCGAGGAGCAGAGACAGCGCATGCTGGTGAGGCAGCTGCCTATACAGATAAGCCAGATTCTATCCAGCATCACCTCCGGGTGACATCTTTGCAAGGGCTGCGCTAGCCTCTGCATCCCCTTTAAGAAACCTCTCTCACTGAATTGGAATGGAAAGATGCTCTGATCCTAACTGACTGCCTGACAGTATTTGCCCCAGACTGTAAAGATCACAATGGCCAACCACCAACCCACCCTTTCTACCAAAGGAAATAAATAACAGAGTAGAGGAAAAATATAAATATCACAAAATTTGGCGGCAGAAGATGTGGGGTGTGCAAATAGCCAGATGCATTCAGGATCAATGTAGAAATCACACATGTTGACTTCTGGTAGTTAGTATACACACCTGGTTGTGCTCAACAACGGATTTTTGTTTTCTTCTTCTGTAAGTGTCCCTTCTTTAGATTAGATTTGCTTGATAAAGAGGAGCGAGGACAGGGTATCAAAGTTGCGAAATATGACCTGTGTTGCAGAGGTTTGCACAACTGAAACACAAACCTCACATGTACACTACATTCAACGTGGAGCACATTTTCAAAAATTATGCCTGAGGTGGCGAGAAGATGTGGAACTTGTACCAGGTATGTCATACTTGTGTGAGAAAAGCCAATTAAAATTAAGATGCTACATGTCGGAACAATACGAAGTGACAGGACAGCACAAAATTAGATGCGGGAAGTGCGACCGCAAATTCCACCATATGTTTAAGGAGGACAGAGGAACCATGGTACATGGTGAGCTTATCCTAAAACTGCATACGATGCCGAGGCGGAACCAGAAGTCGTAACTCAGTTTTCCCCCACCAGAGTCAGTGCAACACTTATGCTATAACTGGAGTTTCTGGGCAAGAGGTTTGAAAACCCCACATTCTTCATCAATAATTGTAAGAAAATAATGCAGAATGCTGAAGTACTATAAGACCCATGGATAGAAATCACGGGCCGCCAACTATGAGATGATGCCGAATAGTGGTGGAAACTGTGAGGAATTTATATGGATGTTGTCAGAACTACAGAACACATTGCAACCCAATTCAGGGGAATCATCAGCACAGCCATGATGACCAAGGAGCCATACAGTCGACACCAGGATAACGGGGAAGTGTGTGAGAACTTTATTTGTCGAAAGGTACAACTTCAACAAAGGGTACACCCTACTGCGGACATAAACTAGATTATTACCCTCATTGCAAAGCCGATGCAACACCACATGAGGACCTTCCTGAGGGAACCCAAACCAAAGCACGTGGAAGAACTAGTCCGGAGGACTTGATGCGCTGAAAGAAACCAGAGACCAGAAACCAGCTATAAGTGTTCCTGTTTATACCTGTTACAAAGGCATATGTTTAAACCATTTCTTTAATAATAAAATCCATATCATGCTAATTTATAATTTAATCCATAGACACTTAATCTTAACCTTAGCTTTTCCAACTAATTTCAAAGTTTAAATAACATAACTAAGTAATAGCCACATGGACATAGAATGTTTGTCTAATGAGTCTAAAAAGGATAGACTTTGAGAATTGAGAGGTAGGCTATTTTTTTCGAGAAAAATATTTAAATTAAGACATGAGTCTAAAAGAAAAGTGCTTATTTGTAACAGCAAAATTCTTGAAAAAAATATTTACGTACAAGTTAAATACATTGCCTAATGCTGTACTAAACCGGTGTTTTGAAAAGTCGACATTTATAACATCAGTTTCAAAGAAATAAAACAAAAGAAGGTCAAAACTATTAGTAAATTTAGCAAGAAACAAGTTTCCAAACATTAGGTTTATTCGAGAAATTTATAATAATTCCTGTATTTGTGAAACCTCAACAAAATTGTGTGTTTAAGTGTATCTAAAACAACAATGCGAGCTTCTTTTACCATGAAAACTCTTACAAACATTAAGTTTTACAATTTTCTATTTGTCATACAGCATTATCTCTCATTTACTTCACAAACATGCAGATAACAAAACTATATGCGGGGTGATGATGTTGTAGACTATAAAAACGTAAACAAAATTTTACGTCACGAGAACGATTCATAAATCAATCGGTAGCAAGGTCAAAAGATTACTGCTGCAGGTACGATTCAGTATATATTGAGCCGAATAGCTATGATGCTTCTACAATGGCAGAATCACGCCTTAATATGTATTTTATTTATAAACTAACATCCCTAACCAAATTGTAGGTATTATGATGAACGTAAATAATATGTAAATATAAAAGACAACCTTTTTTTTGTTGAATCAAATACTTACACATTAAACATTTGTGCGGTATCTGTAAACACTACCAAATTTACTCATCATCTATTCTTTATGGTTAGGTTGACGCATGACGCGCACTGACAATTATTTAAACACTACTTTGCCTCATCTTCACATGTCATCACGTCACCCCAGGCATGGTTTGAACGAAGGAACGTCTTGCTACCAGAGCCTACCAGCATGCCCCTACAAGTAGGGACACCCAGACACGTCAGCCCTGTTAGTTTTGCCTTTATGTCAGACGTCGTGCCAACCCCCCACATGCGAAGGAGGCCAGTCAAACTGCCCAGCTAAGTGCCTGAGCTTGCGCAGCCAATGCAACCCCGCATGACAGAGACACCTGCTTTTGCCACAGACCAAGAGATGGCAATCGAGAGCGCAACTCAGCCCACGGGAGGAGGAGCTTGCCCCCGCACCACAGAAAGCCTACGAGCAGGTGGAATATACGTCTGTGCACCGCCGCAGAACGGCATTTGAATCTCAGCTACTCGCTCCACCACCTCGTGTGCCAACTCCAACATCTTTGTGACCTACTAGAAGCTTTTCAAGATTTTCACCAGCAACCTCCGAAGATGTCTTCAAACCCCTTCAACACACACTACCCTTCTGGACAACGGCATTGAGTTAGTTAGGGTCAGTTAGTACTATAGCTATCTAGCCGTATTTGTTCTTGAATAGTTTAGAGCCAGGTCCCCTTAACCTGGTATTCGTAGTCTACTTCCAATTCAGTTCCTGGTTAGTAAGTAGGTAGTATAGGCCACCATGTCTATTCCTCACAGAATAAATAAGTTTTCTATCAAATCTCAGAGTACTGATTCTAGGGTGATTGTTTTTATCCCCCATAGACGTCAGCCCACTAGGGAAAAGCAGATTACGTCATTTACAAACCTAATTGCCAAACCTAGAGTAGGAATGCGGGCTCCCTTAACTAGGCGCACATACATCACAAACACACCCATTAGACGGCTACCCATACTGTGCACCTGGTGTGCAGTACGGTAGANACTAGGCGCACATACATCACAAACACACCCATTAGACGGCTACCCATACTGTGCACCTGGTGTGCAGTACGGTAGGGCCACAATCACTAGAGACTCAATCCACAAGGTGGCTAGTCAACCAACACAGCCAATTCACTCCATCCATCGCGCTGAAATGTCGCAGAAAGGAGTAATTGGATACAACTCTGGTTGGCTCGGTCTGGCTATACACCTCGCTAGGGATCATCATCGCCTAATCTTCCTTCATGGGGCCGACTTTAGTAACTACCTTTATGCTATATACCCATAGGAGAGGTGCTAAGTGGCAAGCTAGGAAGGCAGCAACTGCCTCCGAATGCCATGCGCCCTGATCCAGTGCAGGTGGTACATTCAAGGTTTTGCTTGCGTTGTTTCTTATTATTTTCTTTTTCAGAGGGTGTGGAAATTTCAAATCAGTTTGCATTTTATATCGGATGACAATCAATTATATACTGTATTTTGAGATATTATAGCAGTGAAATGTTTTTTAATTTACAGGAATTATTTACAGTAATACTTTTTAAAATTCTTATTTTTATTATGTTTAGTAGTTAAATTTTATTCACAGGTAATGTACAACACTTATTATACTCAACATGAAGTCTAATATAGTTGGAAGTTTTATTTTATTGATGCACATGTCAAAACCTTTATCAACTGAAATCCCACACGTATGGAAAATTTTTGACAGTCCCCTGAAAAACGATAGATAGGGAAGGGAGTTCACTGCAAGTTTATGAAGGACAGCAAATTGGTACCACAAACTTGATGTTGAGCTTCTTTTTGGAACTTCACTTTTGAACTCAAATAATTTATAATTTATGTTCTACGAAAAAATTGTCAATCACTGCCTTTAAGGAAGAAATAGTAAAGGAACTGCTGAAGAAGCCCACCAAAATAGAATTATGTGAAATCTCGCCTTCAACATCACTGCATCAATCCTTACAGTCGCATAGGTTTGACAAAAAAACCGGTAAATTTGACGAAGTGTGCAAGTACTGCAAAGGATGTTCCACAAAGTGCTCTTAGGGGGAAACAACAAAAACAAAGCGAAAAAAGGGGCAACATTCTGCAGAGGAGCCATATTTCTAGGGCTGAGCCGATACCGGTACCGATATATTGAAACCGGCCGATATCGTAATTGTGCGCAACTCATGTTTGAATCGCCGATAATATAACCAATATTTTGCCCTAAAAATGTAAGATGATGCTGTTTTCAACTTGCCATAATTGGAGTGGCTTAGCTCACTATTTGGTTTTATTAAAATAATCACTATTTTTAAATTGGTTTTTACTAAAGTACCCAACTGGCTGTGTTTATTTCCAAAGCAAAATTAGGCACGTTTTGCATGATTGTTTACAACACATGTATACAACAAAACTATAGTAGCCACCATTTGCGTTTACTGAATTTTATTTATGTAGGCAAGCTTGAGCATGAACAAAACAACATTTAACCAGCCTAACACATATATAATAATAATAATAATTAATATTTACGATTACCTCCAAAAAATATTTTGTCTTATTAGTTTCACGACAAACTGCGAACACTGCGACACATTACAAAAAACTTACGTAATATTGTAATGTTGGTTACATGCTGAACATTACTGCCGACTAGCGGCTCTATTCTGACAGTCTTTTTTTTTGTTTCTTTTGTTGGTTTGTTTGCTGTTGCTGTAGTAATATGATGGTGTTAGGTTAGGGTAGGAACGTGGTGAAATTATTTACGTGTGCCAGTAATAAACAAATTATATGGCTGGAAGAAAAAGTTACTGGTGGAATTTCTTTTTACCGTAAGCAACACGCAAGAATGCAAGGCTGTTTACAATATTTGAAAATGTTTGGTTTCGAGAGGCGGTACATCATCGATGTCCTATAGTACTACAAACTTAAGACGGCACCTTGAATGTACGCACCATTTGAAGTGTTATGTTATTTTTTTTTTATTTTTATTTTTTTTTAAGAGTTTCATTGCGTAATTACATGCTTTTAGAGATTATTTTTGTCTTATAAATACGCTTAAGCTTAATATGTGGTTCGTAGATTTATATGTATTGCAAGAGTTAGGCCTATCACTAAAACAATGAAAACGAAGAGAATTAGAATTTTATTTACGTAAATGTTTAAAAATTAAGTTTTTAATTTTTTGAAACTTGCAATAATGTTATTTTTCCTTGTCAAGGCAGTATCGGTATTGGTATTGGTATCGGCAATATCTGCAAGTTTGTATTGGCAATATCGGAAAAGGCTTAAAAACCGTATTGGCTCACCTCTAAGTATAATACAAGGTTCAAAACCACTGATGACAAAAACGAGATCTGATGGTCACCTACTCTGAAATGGTCATTGAATATGTTGTGGCTTGCCCATCATGGGGTGTTGTGGAAAGCTGGCACTGTTGGAAGTCAGGTGCTTGCTGACTGGACACACTAATGGATGGCATGGAAATGTGCAAATATAATGCAACTGTTCCTTCTGCTGACTCCAATAGACCATTCGGCTGGCTGCATGCGCTGGGTGTTACAGTCACGGCTTCCTCACGTTGGGCAGCAGGAGGACTGATGCATCAGGTTATACTGATTCGGATGACAAGATAAACAGTATAGGACTGTGGCTCCAGTTAGTTTGGACCGGTATACCAGCGGACTTGGAGAAGAGGGAGCATCCCCAGGAATAGCCTGGGGGTTTAAACTAGATCCCACCTACCCGCTGCCCTAGACGCAGGGCCTGTCATTGGTAGAAAATGCAGAGTGCTACGGTATCTGTTCCTCCTATATGGCCCCTCATGTTTAATTACAGACTAGGTCTTTGACTTGGCGTAGATAGCATTGATGCGAAGGTTATGCATATTCTGGCCTGAGCAGGTCACGGTCTCAAGGGTCGCACATTGATCAATGAAGTTCCCTACTGATGACTGGTTATCTACTCGGGTGGAATTGCAGAGTCTCATGGTCCAAGTGGCCCAATGCTGATTTCCTCTGTCTTCCAGCCATCAACTTACCTTTGGTGACAAATAATTCCCATCCAAGACTAATCACTGCATAGACGTACCATACGATTATAACTGAAAACTGAAGTGTGATTTGGATGATGGATGTGGAATGATTAGTTAAAACTGACTTCCCAATGAGGAAGAGTGATGTTTTGTTGAGTTATGAGATGGATTGGCTATGAATGACAATATTTTCCCGGGGAAGTAGTTGGCATATAAAATCTGCAGGATCCAATATAAATGGTCAAAGAATAAAAGCAGTTCTCCCAGTATACCAGATACAGCAGATTAAAGATTGGTTCTGGGAGGTGGTGGTCGTGCTGAAGCCGGGCTTGGCATCAGCAGAGAAAACACTGTGAAACTAACAAACCTCTGGGTATTTGCTTACTTACCAGTCCTCACATCCCAAAGCTTGACAGTACCATCATCTGATGACGTTATGACGAACCTGTTGTTGAACTGCAGACATGTAACGGCAGACTGGTGTTTGTTTGCACCTAAACATACGCACCAAACAAATCTGAGGCTCGTTTTCATTCCACTTTCCCCTTTCACATCCAGCTGTACACATGTACAAAATGAGAACAATGAAGTAATGCACTGGTACATCCAGTAGATAAAAAAATATTTCCAAGACTGTTAAGACTAAATACAGGAAAACCTTTTCACACTTTTCAAAGGACCAGCAAAATGGGAAATTAGGGAGTGAAAATGTATGCTGTATAAACAGTAAATGGAATTGAAAAAATAGGAATAAAATGTAAGAAAGTGTAAAATCACATTATGTAAAAAAAAGGTTCTTTACTACCAGCCAATTCCTGCCATATCTCATCTTATCTATAAAGGTACTTTACAAACCAGTTACACAATGCATACTACGATCAGTATCAATACCTCAGTACAACAATGTAACAAATCAAAAAACCATACTTTTGAGCTAATTACCCTATAATATGCAGTAAAAACATATTTGATTATAACAAGAAAAACATTTCCATACAATCGTTTTAAAAAATGAGCAGTGTAAGTTAACTGCCTTACAAACAAAATGCCTAAATAAAGTGTCTGCGAAATACCTTTATGTGTAGAGGCAACAATGGAGATTTTCTTTATTTAATAATGATCAGTTCCCAATCTCGTCCTTTTCTCGTGGAAAATCTATTTTCAGCCCTGTCCAAAATTTTCTTGACTCTAAATATCCAATCCCACCCAGCTATGTTTTGTTTATGGTAAACAGCAGCCACTTATAGTATTATGAATCTACAGTTATTGTGTCTAACAGTTGTGTGTGACGAAAAGATTCAGTTTGTTGTAAAACATAATGTATTTTCCCTGTGATATCCTTGCAAACTTTTTAATAATTTCACGTGTTGGTGAACATTTATCACTGCAAGTTAAGTTCGGAAATACTTCCGACTGAACTATTGGGACGAAACAAACAAACAAACAACCACGCACGCATGCGCGCGCGTGCGCACACGCGCACACACACACACACACACACACAGACAGAGAGAGAGAGAGAGAGAGAGTCGGTTCACGACTGGAAGAAACTTTTGAAAATCAACCTTTGAAAAAACACCCTAGCCGTTAGCGACATGCATATAACATTACAAACAGCGGCGAGTGCGGATACAGTTATGCAGTTAGGTTGCCAGCACAAAGAGAGGAAATAGTTCCAAAGTTTTAACGTAATTGTTAATTTATCGCTTACAAATGGGCGTCGAAAAGAATTGTATCTTAATGTGCAAATTATTAATGGCGTGATGCTAACGTATTTAGATTTTAACGTTTCTTGCATTGTCACATTGTCACGCTCAAGGTGAAAGTAACGCGGCCATTTGTTTACTAACCTTCGTAGTCCTTGTGTTGTTGACACACGTGCCAGAGAATTTGTGTGATTATCTCGTTTAACCTATAATACTTCATTTATTTGTCTTGTTTTACTAATATCCGCTCTTTATTATTTGGTTTTAAATAACGTATGATTTTAATTTGTGCTCACTTTCAGTTCTAATTTCTTTTCTTTTTATGTGTTTCGTGCACCTGTCTTTCCTTCGCCACTCTATTCTAACGTTGCAGTATTTGCACATAAGAATTATTTTCACATTGTAGAAGACGTAGAATCCTTCATTCGCAAACTCTGCCGTCCTGTCGAAAAACGTCACAACCATTTTTAAATAACGTTTTACAATTGCGCGAAACATCCGACTCAGTCTACCACCACGCCATTTTAACGTCTGTAGCAATATTGATCAATACTGATGATCTTGCCTTCAATGTATGGGAATTTATCGAAAGTCACTAACAATTGATTATAAATAGACAACAACTATCGATTCATCAAAATAGTCACNGAAACATCAAATTTTTATTACTCACATTTTGGTTTTATAGAATGAAATGTTTTTCGCTTGCATCGCATATTCTTTTGTGTGAAATTCTCAAGATTAAAAACTTTAGGCTTGTGGAATATCCATTAATAATATATATATGACTTTTATAATGGGTACGTGCATGTACGAACACATGTACACACACAGTGGAATGTAAACATTGCCATGTGACTGTCACATGGCAATGTTTGTTTACCTTTGGCGGAAGGATACGAAATGGGCTTGAAAGTAAATCTTTAGCAGGGCTTCAAGAAAGTCTCTTCAAGTCGTGAACCGACTCTCTCTCTCTCTCTCTCTCTCTCTCTCTCTCTCTCTCTCTCTCTCTCTCTATATATATATATATATATATATCCATCTTTATCCATCTATATATATATATATATATATCCATCTCTATCAATATATATCCATCTCTATCTCTTTATCTAACTCTATCTTTTTATCTATCTATCTATCTTTTTATCTATCTATATCTATCTATCTATCTATCTATCTCTCTCTCTCTCTTTCTCTGTGCACGCGTGTGTGTGTTCTTTCAATATTATCTCATATGCCTCTTTAGAACTTTTTGGAATTTCATATGAATATGCTCTCACTGTTGAAGTGTTATATTATTTATGATAGTAATAGGCCTACTACTACTAATGTAGGCCTAGTTTAAATAATTTAATTTCACACCCTCATATACAGTATTTAGTTCTGTAAAGTAATTGTCTGCAACTAAGAGAATCACAATTTTTGGAATCGAGGATTGAGTGTGGTATTGGCATTGAGATCGAAAATCGAGGAAAAGTGGAATTGTTACATCCCTACAAATATTAAAAATACATACAGAAAAATTGTTCTGGCATGAAAAGAGAAATTCCTAGAGGTTCCAATGTAAATCTGCAGAAATAATTTTCAGATAGCACAGAAAGTTGACAAGGGCACATAACATAGGATAGTTGTTACCTGAGAGGGTCTGGAGACACTGGCCAGTGACAATGTCCCACACCTTGACTGTGGAGTCTGCGTTGCCGGACACCAGGATGTTGTTGCGCAGCTCCATGCCGGAGGTGAGCGACTGATGGCCCATAAGCGTGTGCTTGCATGCGCCCGTCTCCACCTCCCACACCCGGATACTTGTGTCAAGCGAGCCGCTTACGACATGCAGCCCGTCAAACTGCAACATCATTAGCACATCTGCTTTACTATCAGAGGCTTGAAACTATATGGGGACAATATGGGACACTAAAGTATAAGGTAGATGATTAACCAACACTGTAAATGTTAAAGTCTTACTATCAGTAATAATATCTTGTCAATGTTAAAGACAAAATTATTTTATTACTGGGCAGTTTTACTTTTGAAAGCTAAATTTAATTATGTATTTACATAATTATTCAGTACTTTCTTTATAACTCAAACTGGACCTTAAGTTACATTGGCTACACTGAGCCAACCGATATTGTCTTGGCTGCAATGCCGGCAAAAAGCATGGAAGGTAGGGGAGTATTAATTTGCAAACTGCAGAATTAAAGTTGTAAAATTTTGTTTGAATTTCGCAATTAACCTGAAAACAAAGAACTGGAATCACATTGAATCTTGCATGTACATTTTATATGCGCTTAAGTTGTGTATTTAATGAATTAAACATTTAAAGAAAGCTGTGATCACACAAGATGTAGCTATAGAATGTGAGGTTATGTAGGAAGTGTGTGTTTTATACCAGTCGGATGAGCAGTCACAACATTTTGCTACCTAGTCCAACTACAGAACAAGCACATCATCTCTTGTTTGCCTTGACTAAACTCCTGGCCAAACATCAGAGCACTTACCTGCAATCAAAGCTAAAATTACTCATTCTAACCAACTCGCCTCTTCTAGCCCAAGCCAATTCCCTCTTCTATATCAAAAACGACAACACAACTGCACCACCAGAAGATTGTAAAACTGAGGAAAATATGCAATGAGGCGCAGAAATTTGGTCCTATACCCACCGACCTTCAAACCAAACAACAGCCCCACCTCTGATGGTAAGAAACTCTGTTTATCCTCAATCTTCAATTTCCCTACACCAGCATACACCACACAGACTTCTATATCTTCAGACACAAAGAGCTAAGTCTGCAATACACTCTCATGAGCAGATTAGAGATTAGAACTAACTGCTCCAACAAGTCAGGGCAAGCAGGAAAATTGGCGCAGGAAAATTGGCATCTATATTTTACTTAAGGTAAACAAATTCTGTTACCGAATCATGGCAGCGGTTGCAAGAAATTGCAAACATGTGCAAACAGTTTTCGTTACGTTAGAAAAATAGCACTGCAACTGCATGCACCAAATCTCAGTGTTTGCAGAATCTACTACCAATTCAACCAAAAAGATATGCCTATTTAAAACATATGGCTTCCCCCACTATGCAAACAATGATGATCACTGAAAGTAAAACTTAAAGACCAAGGAAATAAATGCCTTTCCTGATAAAGCATCTATTATAATTGTAAAGAACTTTGAGATATTTTCTGACAACCAAAATGTATCCACTGAAATGTTTACTGGTAGCTATTCAACTTCAAAACTATTTGCACGTTATTCAAAAATTTTACTATTTGATTCAAAAATATTTAAACATCAAAATCCACTATTCGCACACACCTATTAATCATCAAAATGTTGTACAAAAATGCTTTTGGTAATGGATATTGCATGGATTATTACTAAGGCCCCCTGAAAGTGGTAAATAAAATTTCCAAATTTCATCATAAAAAATTGTTAAAAGCGGTACAAAAATTCACTTAAAAACATTAAGGTGGTAAATAAAAATTAAATTGCTTATCATGAATGTTTGAAAATCCAGTGCAAAAAACTAAAAAACAATGAAATTGTGTCTCGTAGGTAATTAAACTGGAAATAATCCCTAAAAAAAACAGATTTTCACATTTTACGTTACTGGCTACTGAAAAATTATATATTAATTCACATTAAAAATATTATTTGAAGATTACATTTTGACACAGCTTTACAAAATGTAAAAGATGCAGTACAGAAAAATATATACATTTTTGCACAGAGTTCACTACCGAAACAAGCATCAAATTGATAAATGCCAATATACGCAGACACAAAAAATTAAGACTTCTAACTTAAGAACTTACACAATAATTCACCACAAGTTTTGAAAATGAGAATGCCAAATCCTATCACAAAAATAAATATATCTTGTTCAGAAAAGTGTCAATTTACATGCTAGTACCAAAGTATTTGGCAAGCATTAGCTCAATGTTTTTGACGTGTCTGCAAATCAGTTTAAATGTGTCTATATGCAGAGAAAGCCCGCTCGCTGTCTGATCTGATGTGGGAATCCACAGCATGGACACAGCTTGTGACACAAGTTGAATGTTGCTCACGTAAACCATGCAAAACATTGAGGACTTCAGTAGTTTGCCCTTATTTCCAAATTCCTGAAACTTGCTGCTGAAAAGCAAGATAACCTTGCAGGAATTCTGTCTGTGTGAGTGTGTTCAGCAAAGGGAGACTTCCTACAGACGCAAACAATTTTTCATCAACGATGTTGTTTGTTATATTTCTGACACCAAACAATTGGTCAATAGTTGCAAAAAATTGTTTTGCAGTGTCTTTACCCTCAAGACTGTGTAGTTTGGAGTGACACTTCAAACCCACATTATTTAGGTCTTCCTTCATTGCACACTGCTTAACCTGTGTTGGTAGTTGAGCAATAGCAGCAGAGGTTTTTTCTCTAAATATGCCTCTGCTAACTAACGAAAAGGTGTTCTCTAGCTCTGGTAACAAGTGTAATTTGTGACATAGGATGTACTGTGAGCCCTCAAGTTCCACAATGTTCTCAATAAGTGCAGTGCAGTGCAGTGCAGTGCAGTGTTCTACTAAAAACAGTGCATAGCACTTCACAGTGTCACACTCGGTGATACTTAAGTTGCTGAAATAGTTTGTAGCACTACCCTCAGCTTCAGTTTGCTGAAAGAATTCAATCAGATCTTCAAGATATTCTGCAATGTACTCAACAGAATGAAACCAGGAGTTCCACCTGGTCATCACTGGTACTGGGAGGAGGGTGGCTTTCTTTTCCCCACCAGGATACTTTTCCTTCAGGAAAGATACATATCTGTGTTTTCTCGTACGAGCATTGAGAAATGCTTGTTTGGCATTTTGAACACACTAATTCAACTGTGGCAGTGCAACACTCAACAAACTAGCTACAATGTTAAGTTTATGAGCCCAGCAATGAACATGAACCATGCTTTTGGAAAATATCACCCTCAAAGAGTCCATACATTTAGTCATGTAGCGTGCAGAGTCACTAACCACTGCTACAACATTTTCATATTTAATTTCATGCTGTGCTACCACAGACAAAATTGCTCGTGAACACTCAGAACCATTAGCATTCTCCAGTTCTTTTATGCCACCTTCAAACATGCGTTGTTCACCAATGTCTGAAAAAACACGTATCAAAACAACAAATACGCAGCACCCCATTCTGTTTGTGGTTTCTTCATACATGATGCAAACTTTCTTGTTTTTTAAAACCTCCTTTAATTGAGTGAAATGATCCTCTCCGATTTTTGGGACATAATTTTCCCTCAGGACCTGGGCCGTTGGAATATCTCCTGAACCTGAAATAAAAGTGAGACATTGGATAGGCCTACTTCTTTGTTTATTTTTAAAACTTATTAATTCCATCTAATTAACACAAGCTTGTAAGGAAAATTCAGACAAATTGCTGTATTTTCTGGTTTATATTTGTAATCAATGTTTTATAGCAATCAAAAAAGGAACCCAAAAATTTGACACGTAGGCCTACATTGAAAACATGATTTCAAAGCACTAAATAAAAATTGTCGGTTTATGACATTTGCGATATGTTGATTTTATAGTCACCTATGAAGAGATATTATTTTCATTAAGTGGGAAGACATCGTCTGTGCATCACCGNTGATTTCAAAGCACTAAATAAAAATTGTCGGTTTATGACATTTGCGATATGTTGATTTTATAGTCACCTATGAAGACAGATATTATTTTCATTAAGTGGGAAGACATCGTCTGTGCATCACCGTGTAAAAATATAAACAAAAAATACAGATAGAAGAAAACCCTGAATTTGCATGCTTACCTGGTACATATTTTTGAAGACAATTTTTCAAGGACTTGTCTGCCTTTTCAATAGGTATGTTGGCTGCGAGCAACATTTTCGTGAAGTCTATTATAAACTCATGTTTATTTTATTTTGTTGTCCGACTTCTATCAATTGTGCTAAAAATGCTCAGTTGTTTTGGGGTGCTATTATTTTTTGCAAAAATTCTTTTTATTTTTTGGTTTGTGTGAATCACCTTATACATGTTTTTTGCATGTCTTTGCGTTACCATTCAACACAGCTGTCGCAGTATTTACACATCATAGTTTTGTTTCGTTCATCAAATACGAAGAAACCATCACTTTTATAATTCCCGTTCCTGTTCATGCAAGGAAAGAATTCTTAGCATATTAAACAATGTCCCAGTATTAAAATACGTTAACACAAGTCACAGGAACCCACGCAAAAACCAACAGTAACGCAAATACCAAATAAATACAGAGCAAACTAGTGTTGTCAACTTAGGTGTATAAACTATACTAGGCAAAGAATTAAGAAGCACCAGGAATTATTCTTTTTTTTTAAATATGAAATAGTAATGATTTCAACCTTACACAACAGAATAATTGAAAATGTTATTATTACTGTTAACAAATATACGTCCTGCGTATAGTATTCCACAGATGGTATCGTGACTTGAGACAGTAAAAACAAGGCAACGTGTTACACAAAATGGCGTCTATAAATGTGCATCTGTCACGGCGGCAGGCGTGCTAACTACGTACGATATCTTTCTCTTGTACAGCAGCGTAATTATTTTCTCATGTGCGGCATCTATTTGCTCACATTTTTTTACCCCCTTACAAACTTTTGAAACATTAAAATGTACTGTATGACCAATTTATGAACATGTTTTGAGATAAATTTTTTTTATGCCAATATCTCCTAAATAAGTTGCACCCTACTTTCTGTAGTCATTTAATGTGCAGCCTATACATGCCGAAATACGATATTTCGCCACCTAGTGTTAAAATGTGAGTGTGTGTTTGCTTTGTAATTCTATTAACAAAATTCTACTGGAAAACGTGGCTTTTTTTAACGCATGGAAGTCCGATATGCCATATTTCGCGTAAAAACTAAATTTAGTGACGATTTTGCATTTATCGTTGTTTATTCACGATCACGAAAAGCCCATGGCCCTAATTATAACTATAAGGTAAGTGGCGCACAAAGTTTGAATTTTTTCCCGTCAACATAAGGTCGTTTATAGTTTTGCGTAACTATATTTTTATCCAGAAAATCCCTTCCTATTGAAATAAATTAAAATTTCGGTAATAGAACATCTAAATTTAGTGCAAAAATGCCTAGGGAAATGGATTTCGCACTTGTTAAAAGTTAAGTGGCGCACAATGTTTAAACTTTTTTTTCTCATCAAATACAATTTGTTTATAGTTTTGTGGAGGTACCATTTCGTTTGCAGAACATCTCCCTAGTGAATTACGTTAGTATTCAATTTAAACAAAAGTGTTATATTGCACCATCGACGACGAAACAGTCTTAACGTAAAAAAAAAAAACACATTTTCATAACAACTTGGTAGTGTTTTGGGGTGTTAAGAATAGATAACGTTGGATTTAACGAAACAGCAAAATAGAGTAAAGATTTTCAGGAACCATGACATTTTGTTAAATCAGGGTTCGGATGTATTTATGCATATTTACATCGAAGGTGTGATGTACCATGAGATAAGAAGCCTTTCGTGTTTAAATATCTTATCTTGTCTACTTGCGTCCCGCTCAGACTGCACCCGATGATGAACAGTTTCCGCTTACATTATTGATTGGCCAGGAGGTAGCAGCCCACACTGCTGGGTGACAAAACTATCTGAATAAAAAAATATAATGCCAATCCTATTCCTGTGATGCCAATTTTTTTATAACACGTAAGTGTTTATTTTGAGTAAATAAGGTATAGCATGCGCAACATTTAGTTTTCTTGTGGGTGTATAGCTTGTGAAACAGAGATGTCACTGAAACACAAGTTTTCAGAATTGGATAAGCATAAATATTTTTCTCCCTCGGATGATACTGAAAATATGGGATGCTGGTCTTATACGGGGGTAGTTGGTACACAGGTAAATACGGTAACTTGTGTACCCGGCACTGAATATAAAGCATATGGTCACCCAACACAAACTGAAATTATGGGATATACAATGTCGTATAGTGAGCACTGTTACGATGCCATTACACAATCATAGTTTGTATCATACTCTTTCATGGAGTTAACAATGTTCATGCACATAGTGTAACACACACTAATATGTAATAAAAGTTAACCTTTGAGCAAGGGGGCAAAATATGGCAGGCAGGGGAGGGGGGAAGAAAAATGTATACTGGACCTCTGCTGTAACTACAAGTGATAATAGTGAGATAAATTATTACTAGGTGTCAAAAAATTGACTCCTCAATTCTTCCCATTCTTACTGGGATCAAGACATTTGAAAAGCAAGATAAACCTGCCATCCTTAAAATTTTTACTTTCTCAATTCCCACATTTTGTTTGGTGGAAGATCAAGAAAACTTAAAATAATTAATAAAAAAAAAAGTAAATGCTTACTGTGTAGCCTTGGAAAATGTATTCTCAGCACTTGCGCAGACAGTAACATAATAGAAATAGCAGTTAACTAGTGAGCATTCATGGGGGGGTTTTCATACCCTAAAATATGGTTTAATATCGTATTACAGGAACATTTCACAGACTTTGGCTTTCATTGCATGGTTCTGGAAAAGCTGTTATGAAAAATGGAAATGTAAAAGCAGTTTTGAAACATACAGTATTTCAGTGCACAATGGTTGCATTCTCGTAATTGTCGCACCACAACTTTTAAGTGCCAAAAAGGGTAAAAAATTGTTTACCGCTGAACAGTTATAGTTTTTTCAGCATTGCAGCCAAGCCAGAACATGTAGGGAAACACCTCATTCCAGAAGCTCCTCCACAAATATATTTGTGAAGAGTGTGTTTATGTCAACCTCTCCTTCACAAAGCATGCTGGGGATGAGTTGAAGCAGTTTTGACCAAGACCAGTTGCAGCCAAAGGTAATCAAGGACTAAACACGTCTGGTGCTGTAAGAAAATAGAGTTTAGTGCAATTAAGTCGTCCTTTCAAATGTAGAAGGGAGGAGGGAGGTGAGGGAGAAGAGAAACCTGTGGCAAATTTCCTCCTAACACAGAAAGAATACTATTACTCACACTATTGTAAGAACACATATTTGCTCTTCATACATTCCTTCAGTAGATCAGTGTTTGCTGCAATGAACTTCACAATTAACAAGTTACAAAGTTAGACACACATGTAAGTATCACTACGGCAAAATATTATGCCAACAAACTGGGGGAACCAACCTGCAAGGAGTAAACACGATTGGTGTGGCCATGCAGGGTGTGCAGGCACTCTTCTCGTTCGACGTTCCACACCTTGACCAGGTAGTCGTAGGCCCCGCTGACCACCAGCTTGCCGTCGTACTGGACGCAGCGCACAGCAGCAAGGTGCCCCACCAGCACATGCAGACACTCCCCGCTCTCAATGTTCCACACGCGCAGCGTGGCATCCCGCGAGCCACTCACCACCCTGCCAAGGACAACACTCTCATCTGTTCTGTTCTGCAAGTGTCTGCATTTTTAACATTACACTACTGCATACCTGCTTCAACACAAGTGGTCAATAGTATATGGTTTACTTTTCCTGCACAACGCTGCACATTAAAGCAGGAAGTTTAGGTCTAATATGAATGATAACAGAAATTGTAACAGTCTTCGGACTGCACAAGAACTGATTATCATTACACATCACATTTAAATATTAAAAAATTCACTTTTTTTGCATAACATGTATGGCAACTATAAGAGAACCTAATTTTATATTGTAAAATCAACACTGTTGAAGGTAGAGCTCTAGATAGAAGAATAATATGAAAGATTTGGGGGCACAGCTGAAATCCAAACTTAAATACGGTAACTGTGGCAAATTACACCACTCAAATGCCAAGCGCCTAAAAAACTGCGTAGAACCTGACTTAAGTAAAGTTGAACGAACGGATGCGCTCACTGTCGGATGTAAACAGCTAAGGCACACAAAATCAAATGAGAATTATTAAAGCATAATGTCAGATGGTATACATGGAATGTGTATGTGAAAATTTGAATATCTGTGGTTTAAATGCTAACAAACTATTTTGACAAGAAATATATTTTGTTTAAAATACTTTTAAATAACTTGCATAAATGATGCATATAAATTTAGAATTATATTTTTGGACCACACTACAGGACTTTCTGATGTACAATCCATTAAATTCAAACTTGAATTATTTTCTGGTCAACACACTATACATAGTATTTTGTTACGCATAACATTAACATATTTACAGAATTATAATTTCAGTTCTGATAAGCAATACATTTTGACCTCCTTTTCTTCC
The DNA here is from genome assembly GCA_002778355.1 of Clitarchus hookeri. Classification (NCBI taxonomy): domain Eukaryota; kingdom Metazoa; phylum Arthropoda; class Insecta; order Phasmatodea; family Phasmatidae; genus Clitarchus; species Clitarchus hookeri. The sequence goes on from NQII01001272.1 coordinate 323,279, forward strand.
TAAAAAGAGCACATGCCCAAACATGTGCAAAAAAATTGAAGGCAGAGCTACTCACTTCTTGCCATGCAGATGCATGCACCGCACAGTAGAGGTGTGTCCAAAGAGGGTGTGGATGCACTGGCCAGACTCTGCGTTCCACACCTTCAGTGTGCGGTCTGTGCTGCCGCTGATGATGATGCTGCCCGACATCTGAGAGGACCACACGCCGCCCGTATGCCCCACCAGCGTCCGCAGGCACTGCCCAAACACATTCTCCATCCTACACTCGTTCTCGACCATTCTTAAAACAGGCCACATTACACATTTTGCATTTCCTGCTTTCAGGAAACAATGCATTTATTGGTTACAACATTTTTGAATATATTTTCATTTACACTTTATTTTGGTATCAAACAAAACATATACGTACGTCAAAATGTGACTATAAAACATGCCAAAAATTTCATGGCATTGTAAAAACTGACACCTACTAGTATCGTATACCTTCAACTTTACAAAGATAATTGATTTTATGAGGTAATTCTTGGGAACCATCAAAAAATCCAAAATTGTAGAAAATATAATTTTTATAAAAATGCAAGAAGTTAAAATAAAAACCTGATTAAGAAGATATGTCGACTAGCGACAAAACATAACTGTTTATGGTTCTCAATTGGTAAGCTAAATTATGGGAGGAGGGGGTTAAAATTGGTTAAAATCTAAGTTTACAACAGGGACTGACAAAATAATATAATTCTACTTCAAGTCCGGCTTGAACTGATATTTGTTTGTCCAATTCTATATTTCATTTCAGGTAAACTGTATAGCAGTGTTTCCCAGCAGGTAGTTTCCAAGCTTCCTTTTTTCTGCAGGAGTGAAATGCCATTCACAATATTTGTGAGGGAGGGAGGGA